>BPLR01005620.1:0-133789 GCA_021605095.1 Caerostris extrusa | reverse complement strand
TTTGCACGCACAATAGTAACTAAGTTTTAAAATATTTGAGTTATACGTTTGACTTTTAACTGTCCAAAACTTAATAGTTTTATATGAAATATTTAATTATATTATAATGAGGCATAAATATTCTTACAAAAATAAATTGAAATGAATATCTTTCTTTAATGCGGTACACATTTCCTCAAATTGAACGAATAGTTCCATAATTTCTGCACCATGCCACATTTAATTAATCGGTTAATGAACAAGCAAATAAATTTCCGATCTGTGTTCCAGATCACCCTACATTCCTTTGATGTAAAAGTCGCCATTTTAATTTGATCCTATGATCTCATCCACAGCCTTGCAGTAATCTGAATTCGGAAGAGTCCAATGACTTTCTGATTAGAGGTTGGCTAATCATAATTACAAAGCATCTGCCTAATTAGACGCAGACGTAGAAACCAAAGGAAGATGCTTGTGGGTTCCCTCTGAACTAAATCAAAATTCCACGGTTATGTTCTCCATTTGGTGATGCAGGCTACCATTTCAAATTTGGAAGCTAATAAATTATATTCCGTTTCCAATAAACATTGATTGGAAACATTGAACCTTATATCGAACGAGGCATATTCATATTTTTCTGCAATAGTATTTCTCATTCGTATGTTTTTTATTTTGGTTTTTTTTACTAGTCTACGTGAGAGAAGGGAACATTTTCAATAAATTTGGATTTGCTTACGCACCATTAAATACATTTTGATTGCTTAATTTTTCTTAAGCGGGAATATGTTTTACTGCTAGTGTGTTTATTGTAACTTTTTTTTTTTTTTATGTATGAATATTTAATTGAATTATGCAATATAATCCTTAAAGTTGACATTTTTGTGAACCACATACAAGGAAACTAAATTAGAAAATAAACATAACAGAAAATAGTGAAATTATTTATTTTTGTCAGAAAAATTTGTTTTATAGACTTAGAAAATTAATAATGATTCTTAAATTACTAAAAACAAAAGCACACTTTTTTTATCATTCTTTAAAAATCACTAAATATCCAAATTAATCTCCTTTTCTTTAAATAGGAAAAACAATGTCAAAAACAATATTTTCAAAAGGCGAGAAAAAAGCATCTTTAAAATTATGCAACAATTTTCTCTGAATAGCTGATTTCTCACAATCTGAGAGAAAATTTTCTCTTTTTTTCTCCATTTTCTCTGTTTTCTCCATAAGAATAAAATGCGAATGTATTTAATTATTTATCTACTTAATGAAGTGCACAGTAAATTAATTTAATGTAACATTCTGAGAAAAAAATCAGATTGAATGTATTCTAAATTAATTCTTCTTCCAATACTTCATTTCTACAATCAAACAAACGTCTTATTATTTTTTAATCTCCATCAGCATCATTAAGTTGCTTCCAGAAATATTTTCTCCTTAGAACATAACGAGGAATTTAATGACACGCATCACATTATTCAGATTAAGTCATCATTAAAAGTTCGATGCACATGATAACCAAAACAAATTATGACAACCCTCCACGCGGCAATCATGAATTTGCTCGCAAGTTCAGAGAGATTAATCACATTTGAATTATTTATAAAAAAAGATGAAACTGTGTAATTTCGTTTGATTTTATATTTACTGGATTTATTTCATGTAATATTAATATATATTAAATAAACTTCTCTAAATTCTTTTTCTATTAGTGTTATGATAAATTGAAGTTATGTTATAATTATATATTATGTATTATTATGTTTTAACTGCAGCAGTGCTGCTAAATGATTTTCTGCTTAGACATAATAGGTCATTTTGAATGCTCACCTATGCTCATAATTATTTTGTGTATGTCCATCATTAAAATCTCAATTAACCATGCTATTTAAAATAATTTTTTTTTTCGCCTTATTCCACAGCAACATCTAAATCAAGTTTAAGAACTCGTGTGATCTCAGGGAAGGATGGATTATAGGGCAGCTTCTGTTGTGATAGAGCACCGTAGGTAGAAGACTGATCTGGCTTCAAGACGCTGTCTTTTTTAGTAGTGTCTGTAGGGTTGTTAGCCCCACGTCCAACGCTCTTCCGTCAATTAGACGGTGACCTGAGGCTTAAAGTGGATTTTGAATCATTGCAAACAGCCATCGCACCGCTGGAACTTCGGACCCGAAACCTATAATACCGAGAGCCAGAGAGATTAATACTTACTCTGAGGCATGGCAATAGGTAGGACAGGGCCTTCCGAAAGGAATTTTAGGGGTAACTACCCTGCATTGGCGTATCGTATGGAAAAAAACTCGGAAAACACCCACCAGATAATCTGACTAACGAGGGTAAGAGGCTGGACATCACGAACACCATCGATGCTCTTCTTTATTTGAAACAGTGTCTAGAACAAAGCCGGCAGCGGGATTGAACCTCAGCCCTAATGCTCACCAGCGGCGCACGTTGTTACTGAACCACGAGTCGGGCGTTTCAAAGATAAATTAAGTCAATGAAAATCGAACCACGATATTGCTTGTCAGTTCTGAAAAATAACCAACAGCTTTGAATCTAAAACAAATCTATAATACTTTCGCTTCTTATGCCTGAATATGCATGGTAAATCTATAGTCTGGAAAGTTCTTCCGTTGAGCTGAAGGACTAAAAAGTTGATTCTTCAGATGCCATCTAAAATTTGATTGAAGCTTCTTTCAAAAATGTAGAGGCATAATGTAAATGCTATCTATATATATATTATGCGTTTGCATCCTACGTAACATTATTAACTACGCTTTTTATCATTCTTAAAAGAATCACGAAACATCTAAATTAATATTATTTTTTTTTTTTTTATTTAAATAAAAAATATCCTCAAAAGAAGTCTTTTCAGAAAGGCGAGAAATTCATCTTTAAAATTATGTGATAATTTTCTCTAAATGGATGATTTCTCTGAATCTGAGAAAAAAAAAATTGTATTGTTCTACATAAGAATAAAATATGTATAGTTAAACATTTATCTATTTAATGTAGAGCACACGAAATTAATTTAATGTAAAAAAAGACGATTGAATTTATTCAAAATTAATACTTCCAATACTTTATTTCTACAATTAAACAAACGTCTTATTATTTTTTAAACTAATTTGTATTGAACGAAAACAAATCATTAATGGAAGTTACAATATCCGTTTAAAAATATAAAATTTATCTAAAATTAATTAAAATTTTAATAGGTCTGAAGGTATTTTTTAGGGATTTACATATAAAACTATAGTAAAAAATCTTTTTATTTTCATTTTTCATGTACTTAAATTTCCTTTCTTACATTCCGTGATATTACAGAGAGTCTCAACATCATGTATATCAAATATTATGACTACGTAGATGCTATAGAAATACAAGGTCGCAAATGCTTTCCTGCTGCTGTAGCTACAGAAACATCACCAGTAATGAAATTGACACCCTGTAAGTAAATATGCGATTCAATTATCAGGGCCCATCAACAAAAAATAACAAGAAAAACAATAACAAAAGATGATGCAAGTCATTCGTTACGTCTTTCTTGAAAGAAAACTATCAGATAAACGCTAGGACAGTTGTGCCAAATATTACAAATTTATATTAACTACACGCATTTTTTAGGACAATTTACAATTTTCGGATTAAAAATCTCGAGATACTCATAAACACTCCTTTTAAAAATCCAACATAAAACCATAGATCTTTTTATAACCATTTTAAAGCCCACGCCATCCGACGAGTCTAATACATGCATATACTATCTAACTATATGCATTTTTTAGCGCACGAGATTAAAAATCTCTAGGTACTCATAAATACTCCCTTTTAAAATCCAAAATAAAACTCTATACTATTTTATAATCATTTTGCAAAAGCCCATGTCATCCAACGAGTCTAATATATGCTTATACTAACTGCATGCATTGTTTAGGACAATTAACAATTTCAAGATTAAAAAAATCTCTAAATACTCATAAACACTCTTTTTAAAAACTCAACATAAAATACTAGACCATTTTACAAAGCCCACGTCATCAACAAATCTAATACATTCGTATACTAAATAACTACATGTATTTTTTGGGACAAATTTACAATTTCGAGATTAAAAATCTCTCGATACTCATAAACACTCCTTTTAAAAATCCAACATTAAACTCTAGACTATTTTATAACCATTTACAAAGTCCACGTCATCAGCGAGTCTTAGACTACAATTTACAACTTCCCACTTGATGTATAGTTCTCCACGTCTCCTTAATTCCCAAGCACAATGCAAAATTAACTTATTAAAGATTATTATTCCTTTCCCTAGATGATAAATTATCTCGCCGTTTGAGTCTTATCACTCCTACCGGGTTCATTATTTCTAATTCCGGGACGGCTACGACTGATTAACTCATTTACACATAAGCAATTCGCCCTCCGACCAATATAATGCAGCTGGTGTGATCTTCCAGGTGTCATTCCAGTGATTTCAGAAAATTAATTACATATTTGCAACCGGGTCATTTCTCAAAAGCTTTATACACTCTACATTCTCGCGCTTGTAAACGACGGTCGAGGGTTGAATGTGATTAACTCCTCCAAGAACTCTCCAGCCTCTTCCATGGGTGATCTACATGATCTTCCAGCGGATGGTTGGCGTAATTTGTTCTTCTTAATGGTGTGATGCGTTGGATTTTTAATGATGGCTCCATCTGAACATTTTTCATCGCAACGCAGAATTTGTAATTGCGTCTAGAGAGAAAATCGTTTCTCAGTAATTTAATGATGATAACACAGCCTGAAATGCAGCTACACTTTATGTGCTTATAATACTAAAAATAAAATGGATTTCGAAAATATATTTTACTATTACCGCAATAAATAATATAAATGTAATTGAGCTAAAAAATTGAATTTTTTTGAAATTTTTTTTTCACAAATTACTTTGTATGTTAAGTGTAAGTACTACTTTTTCTGTTATAAATAGTCAGAGTTTAATTCGATAACCTTCTTAACACTTATAAGCTTAACACGTATAGAATTTCATAATTGTCGTGGCCATAAAATTTAATAATTGCCTATTTGCCTAATTTGTTCTTCTGTCGTGGGATATTTAATGGGGATTTTTAATTGTAAATATGCACAGAAAAGAAATTGTTTCGATAAATAATTTAATGATGGTAAAATGTAACAAAACTTTGGCGGATTTTAAACTGAAAGCAAGGTAATTTATAGAATGTTCTGTTAATATATTTCAAAAATTTGCTTTAAATCCTAATTAATATAAAATACAGTATTTTTATTATAAAATAAAATTTAATTAGTTTAATACTTTGCTTTTATTAATATTTAGGCAATTCATTGGTATTGACTTTTTTTGGTCCTGGCTTGAAATTTCTTGGATAGAATTTTTTTTTATTATTGTAGGGATAATATTTATTTGGTTGTTTATTAGTTGGTATATTTTATTAATCTTTTTATCACATGTATAAGATGATTAATGATACCATTAACTTCAATATTTATCAGCATAGCTTAAAATTAATAGGGAGGGGTGATCTTTAACAAAAATTTTTTACGAAAATATGCGCATATTTTAAATTATTTATAATAAATTATTATTATAATCTTAAATTATTATTATTATTATTACTGCCTGACTCGTGACTCAGTAGTAACGCACGCCGCTGGTGAACATTAGGGCCGAGGTTCAATCCGATGGCGACTTTGTTGTAGACACTGTTTCAAAAATACAAGTAGACAAGATGTCGTTTGTGATGATCAGCATCTTGCCACGTGAATCGAACTACCTGGTGGAAGTTTTCCAGGATTTCACCATACGATGAGAAAAGGCGGAGGTAGTTCCCTGAAGAGATTACCCTTCTTCTCCAGCGTCATTGAACCAGTCAGACTTCCACCAATGGGTGCTCAATAACAACAGAATCTGTCCCACCTTTCCTTCTTCCATTAGACCACATAGGTTCGGGGATTTGGTCTAAATTTCGCTGTCTACCAAGTGGGATAAGAAAAATAAATTCTTTTAAATAATACGGTGAGCTGAGATTTTAATGATGGACGTGGATAAAATATGACGAGCATATGTGAACATATTAAATACATCATTATGTCTATGCAGTGAGGGCATTCTTTAATAACATTGACAAAGACTGAAATACGAGTATAACATAACTTCGATATATTAGAGCACTGTTAAAAAAGATTCTAAGAGAAGTTTATTTAATACATATTGATATTACATGAAATAAATCCAGTAATACAAAATCAAATGAAATTAAACGGTTTCATTGTTTTTATATAAATAATTCAGAGAGTAAATGCGATTAATCTCTCAGAACTTGAATGAAAATTCCTGATTGCCGTGTCATAATTTATTTTGGTTATCATCTGAATCGGACTTTTAATGATGACTTAATCTGAAAAAATGCGATGCTTTGTAAAATGTTTATAAAATGGTCTAGAGTTTTATGTTGATTTTTAAAAGGAGTGTTTCTGAGTATATAGATAATTTGTTTAATCTTGAAATTGTAAAATGTCCTAAAAATCCATGTAGTGAGTTAGTATATGCATGCATGTTTTAGACTCGTTGGATGACGTGGGCTTTATGAAATGGTCAGTTAGCAAAATGGTATAAAGTATGCTGGATTTTTAAAAGGGCGTTTAGGAGTATCTAGAGATTTTTTTAATCTCGAGATTTTAAATTACCCTAAAAATGCATGTAGGTGTTTAGCATGTGTATGGATTAGACTCGTTGCATTTCGTGGACTTTGCAAAATGGTTATAAAGTAGTCTAGAGTTTTATGTTGAAATTTTTAAAAAAGAAGGTTTATGCGTATCTAGAGATTTTTTAATCTCGAAGTCTTAAATTGTCTTAAAAATGCTTGTTGTTTTAGTAAATGCTTGTAATATTTGCCCCAACTGCGGTTATCTGAGAGGGTTCTTTTAAGGAAAGACGTGACAAAATGACATTCATCGCCTTTTTTATTATTGATATTGCTATTTTTGTTGATGTGCCCTGATAATTAAATCGCATATTTACTTTCGAGATGTCAATTTCCTTATTGGTGATTTTTCTGTAGCTACAGCGGTGGGAAAGTATTTGCCACCTTTTATTTCTATAGGATTCCAAATTATATACGTGTACACTATCCATCCTAATAGTAGGCACACATGGTGTTTAGACACTCTGTATTATCACGGAATATAAGAAAGGAAATTTAGAATACATAAAAGAAATAAAAAAGAAAAAGATATTTTTTATATGTTTAAAAAGTAATTCCTTAAAATCATTAATTAATAAGTAAACTGCTTGATATATTCAATAAGTAATATTCACATGTACATAAACTATGATGAAAACTTTTATTGTTAATGGAAATAATCTACATATAACGTTGAAAATAATTTTTGTAATGCAAATAAATAACAAATGTTGTATGATAGCAAATAAAATAAGTCATTTATTTTTCTAAAACAAGCCGATATGGTTTCATTCCTTAAAACCAATAATTAATAAGTAAAATGCAATAAATAATATTCACGTGTACATAAACTATGAAGAAAACTTTTATTGTGAAAAGGAAATAATCTACACATGGCTTTGAAAACATATTTGTAATGCAAATAAATATAAAGCAAATGGTGTATGATACAAAAAAAAATAAATTACTTATTTCTGAAAACAAGCCAATATGGCAAATTTCTTAAGATCAATAATTAATAAATAAACTGCTTGCTATATGCAATAAATAATATTTGCATGTACATAAACTATGGAGAAAAAAGATTCATTATTATGGGAAATAATCTACACGTAGCGTTGAAAATATTAAATAAATTTGTAATGCAAATAAATATAGCAAATGATGTATGATATGAATAAAAATAATTCATTATTTATAAAACAAACCAAAATAAAATAAATAATTGCTAAGTAAAGTGATATATTCAATAAATAATGTTCACATAAATTATAAAGATAGCAAATTTTAAATTAAAAATTGCGTTACTAAATATGTTTAGTTAACTTATTTTTTCTTAAAAGAATGAAATTTCTTTAAGAATATTTGAATAAAAATAAACCTTTTCGTTTCATTAATCTTACTTTATGGCATAATATTTTCTATATTTAAAAAAAAAAAAAAAAGTAATTGAATATGCAGGGAATACATAGCTATTATTTTATGCCAAAGAATTAATAAAAAGATAATGTGTTAAGTCTTATCTGGATAATGATGTGGAATTTACTACTAAGTTTTATATATTCATGAAAAAAATCTCGTTTGCGCCCAAAATGGCGAACTTCAAAATTCAAACTTTTTTTTTCACTATTTAAACTGAAGAAGTCAAATGTTACCTTGGATTTGCATTTAGATGAAAAATGAGTTACTCTCAAGTTCATTTCTACGAAGTTGAATTTTTTTTTTTTATTTAACTTTCGTGCAACTAGGAAAGAACAGAGCCCATTTGAAAAAGAAATAACTTGAGAATGAAGATCATCTTTTTTATATTAATTTCCCTGTTACCAAGTATATATACTTTTACTATTATAGTAATTAATAAAACATCATTAAAGATAATCATTTGCTTATTAAATCATTAAATATTAATACCTGGGTTTTTGCTTAGATTTTAAAGCATAACTTAAAATTGGAAATAGTTCAAATGCTTCATATATTGAAATGTTTAATTTACACTTGAAATGTTTCATTTACACTTGAAATGTTTCATTTATACTTATGTTTCATATATATTTAAATTTTCATTTATACTTGAAATGTTTCATTTATACTTTTAGAAATGTTTCATTTACACTTGAAATGTTTCTCATATATTTGAAATGCTTCATATATACTTGAAATGTTTCATTCATATACACTTGAAATGTTTCTCAATGTTTGAAATGTTTCGCATATGTTTGAAATGTTTCTATATATTTGAAATATTTCTCAAAAACATTTACAATGTTTCTCATACATTTGAAAATTTCATATACTCAAATGTTTCATATGTACTTCAAATGTTTCTCATATACTTGAAATATTTTATTTGTACTTGAAATGTTTCATTTATACTCGAAATGTTTCATATATACTAGAAATGTTTTCATATTATTCTCTTCGTTTGAAATGTTTCATATGTACTTTTTATGTTTCTATATACTGAAATATTTTATTTATACTTGAAATGTTTCATTTGATTTGATTGAATCTACATTCTACTTGAAATGTTATTCATCCATTTTGTAATTATCTTTTTGTATAGGTTTCTATAAAGAAAAATGACAATAGTAATGAATTTCAAAAAACTAAATTTTAAGTCAAACATTTAAATCTTTTACTTATGATTTAAAACAATTCAACAAAATTTGAAAATTACAAAATGATTTAAAATTGTCACCATGATTTTAAAATGGTTTAAATATAATTTAAAAATTAAAAGTATGATTTGAAAATTATAGAGAAGTATGATTTTAAGAATGCATGTTAAATTTTATTTATCATTTAAAAATTAAGTATGATTTGAAAATTATAAGAAAATTTTAAGAAATATTTATGCATGGAACAAAAATGATTTTAAAATGATTTAAAAAAACTTTGATTTGAAAATTAACATTAATTAGATTTTAGCAAATGCATGACTTTAAAATTTTTAGAAGTATGATTTAAGAAGTGTGATTGAAAATTATAAGTATTTTTAAGTATGCAGGATTTTAAAAATTTTATTATTTTAAATAAAATTTTAAAATTATATGTATGATATGTAGGCTATTGATCGTTATTAAAATGATTTTTTTTGACGATATTAAATATTTTATGATATTAAAATAATTTTAAGTTTGTATTTTAAATTTAAAGTATGATTTAAAATGAATTGTTAAGTATGATTTTAAAATAATTTTAAGTAGTATTTTAAAATGATGTTAGATATGATTTTAAAAAATGATGTTAAGTTTGCCCTTTAAAATAATTTTGTATAATTTTAAAATTATATGTATGATTTTAAAGGAGTTTTAAATATGATTTACAGATTGCAAATGGAATCATTTTTAAAATTATCTTTGGTTATTAAATATAACTCAAGAAGAAAAATTAATTCATGCATTTCTAAAAAAATTATAGCATTAATATGAGTTTGTATGAAATAGAGTTTACAATTCTTTCAACATGAAATATTGTCCGTCTTGATTTCATCCGACTGAATATGTCTAAATTAATTTTTATATAATTATTAAGCTTTAAAAAATATATTGTTTTTAATTATTAAAACGTTTATATGAAAGTACGTCTTTTATGTCTTTATTTTTATTTTGTTCAGGGACTAAAGAATGCTCTACTATTTTTGCAATATTACTATACAATACTTTTGTTAGTCATTTTTAAAATTTTGTATGTTTACATTTAAGTGTTCTCTTTGTATCTTTAAGTTACAAATAGTGTAAATATTTTTGGTTGTATGACCTCTTTTCAAAATAAAAATTTCCAAGGGCCTCTTCCCACCATCGATATGTAAACAACATTATAAGAAATTAATATAATTATCATCTTTGATAAAATCTGTTAATAATCTCAAGAAAATAAGAAAATTCAATAAAACTGACTTTATAAGTTCCACATTTTATAAAATGTTAATAACAAAGAATTAACTTTTTCATATTTTTTATATACCCTTTTTTATATAATTTATTTAACCACTGCCTGTTGCAAGAACGTAAACCAAAGACCTCCAGTATGAGAATCAATGTTTAAATAAGAAAAGGATAGGTATTAGTAAAAAAAGATCAATGTATTAGTAAGAAAAGATAGGCCTTTTTGTCATTTGATTTTGCAATCTTTTTTTTTTATTTAAGTATTTGGTTATTATATTACTTTATCTTATTTTTTATTTACAGTTGACTCTTTTACTTTGTTGTCTCTTGTCTCTTTTCTGGAGGAAAAAAAATATAATTCTTTTATCATTAATGAGCATATTTGCTTGGTATTGTAGCATTCTTCCTGCGAGAAGAGATATATTTCCATTCCCAGGGGAAAGGAATTTATATTCTTTGACAAATGCATAATAACAACAAATCACTCAAAATCTGACAGCAGACAATCAATGTCGTGAATATTTATACCATTTTGTAGTACAATAAGTGCCTTGTTCGAATGATAACAACTTGTTCTGTCAAATCTGACAGTGGATAATTGTGTCATGGATGCTGATAACAGGTGGGCTGAAAGGTTCGTAGGCTGACACATAGATGGCGCTACTGGTATTAAAATCCAGATAATTGTTAGTTAGCCATAACCTTCAAAAATAATTTGTGTATAAATTTGACAGCTGTTGCACTATTAGTATGTGAGTTATAGCATTTTTAGTGTTCATCACGTGCGTCCATTTGGCTGACTGTCGATTGGACCACGGTGTGAAATGATGGAGCCATGTTTCATCCATTGTCACATATCGACGCAAAAATTCGGGTTTATTAAAATTAAACAGCTCAAACACTGCTTAGAATCATCAATTCGTTGTTGTTTTTGGTCGATTGTGAGCTCGCGCGGCACCCACTTTGAACAGATCTTTCGCATATCCAAATTTTCATTCACGATATGTCCAACACATTCCTTTGATATCTTTAGGGTCTCAGCTATCTCAATCCACTTCATTTTACGGTTTTCAGAAATTATTTTTGTGGACTTTTTGATGTTTTCATCGGTAACAGCCTCTTTTGGCACTGCGTGCATCATCCTCGGTGCTCATTTCGTCTCGTTTAAATTTAGCAAAACCACTTCTCTACGGTTGATTTTCCTGGTGCAAAGTCCAAATAATGTTTTATCTAGCCAAGCCTTGGTTTTAATAGTATTTTTTTTCGCCAAAAAGCAATGCTTTATTAACACATTCCTTTTTATCCATTTTTTCAAATTAAGAAAAGGTGCTTCACTAAAAATGCTATAACTCACATACTAATATTGCAACAGCTGTCAAATTTATACACAGTGTCTTTTGAAGGTTGGCGCTAACTAAAAAGCATATGGATTTAATACTAGTAGCGCAATCTATGTGTCAGCCAATGAACTGTTCAGCCCCTGTTACATCATGAATCAGCGATTGTTTGTTCAACCTTCGCAGGTCGGAAAACAATTACAGATGGGATATGGGCTACTTCATGAATTGACGATAGATTGATTGGTGATAAAATTAAGGGCTGAGGAAGTATCCACTCCAATGAGAAGTGAAGGAAGCTGATCCCCTTTTGACGGATTTTCTTAAAGGGAGATTTTTGGAGAAAAAAGGAGAGTGTTATGCGACGAATCGACAAGAAGTGTTGTCTTTTCTCTTTCTGTGAAAAGACTGAACAGAGCGGAAATTCCGTTTGTTTAAAGTGAATCCCTTGTGCTTGAGGGTATCATGCTGCGCAATAATTAACGTCTGCAGCAGACCGGATGCATTAAAGTCAACTTAAACTCGAGAACTCTGAAAATCTCGGCAGACCTTGGAGTGAACTGCACTTGTGAATAACATTTATATCTTTAATTTATATTTTAATCTATCTTAAAATATATATATGATATTGAAGAGTTCCCATGAATCTGAAACTTTCCTCTCTTCTTGGTTATAGGTCTATTAAGCCGTCTAAGCCGTTTTAGGTCTATTATACGTCGAGACGTTACAGTATGATAATTTCGACCGTCTAAAAAAATTCTTTTAGTGATGTAGAAAATAAATATCGTTAGCTTTTACCGCATCTGTTAAGAAATTAATATAATTTAAAATGGACATTGCTTTCATGTATTAATTTTTTTTAATTATCTTTTTTTCATGAAAAATAGTAGTTAATTATGGTTGTTGTAAATTTGGAAATTTTCATTGCTTTAAAAAGCATATAAACTTGAGTTTTATATTTTGTAAAGTTTGTTTTATTTTTCCCATAAATTAATAACTGTTTAAAAAATTTCGAAGAATAACAAATATAAATACAAATAGCATAAATTAGATTTCAAAAGAATGTCGTTTAATTACCTTTTGCCTTTAATAGCCTTATTTTTAAAATATCAAGGATATTTTATAATTAATTATTTTCTTCTTCTAAATAATAATTAGCAGACTTTTTTTTTTTTGCTTTGAAAACATTCCCAAAACGAGATAGTTAAATTTTCTTGATTTCGAAAATCGAAGTAACATAATAAATTAAAACTGTTTCACTTAAAAAAAAACCATAAAATAACGTCACAAAAATGGGACACAAAATCATAAATTTACACTTTAATTACTTTTGTCCGTTTTCGCTATAAAACTTTTCCTTAGAGACGAATTTTTTTTTAAAAACCTTAATTACATTGTTGAATGAATTTAGGCACTAATTAACCTTTTTAATTTAAGACCACGATGTTAAATTTGCATTTATTTTTAAAAGTTAATTTCCGTAGCAAAATAACTTTTTCGAAAGCATATTTCTCCAAAAATTCGGTTTCTCTTCTTATTTAATGACTGGAGTTAAAAACAAATCCAATTGTTGTTTATCCATTTGGAATTAATGCACTTTTAAAAACTATTTCTCCTATTACTAAGTTTTTTTATACTATAATGCGTTTGCAAGCAAAACTTCTTAAATTATTTTCAAACTTTAACAATTCCCGACTTTTTGAGTTGAAAAATAATTTAAATTCAGATTGCTATATTTCATTGATTTGTAATTCATTGATTTTCCTACTTAGAAATTCTTTTTTATTTTTCGAGTTTTTATTCATACTAAAATAAAATTTTATGAATTAATGATTTCAAATATTTAAACTTTCAGATAGCAATAATTTAGAATGGTTTTAAAAGTGTATTTCTTACGTATTTATCTACTACAGATTACTAAGTTAACACATGCTAAGTTAGCAGTTTTTTTCTTTGTGTTATATGAAAATGTTTTGTGTTATTGTAACGATCTGTACTAGACCAATAACGGCTTTAAGAAGAGGGCCACTTTCAGGATTATGGGAACACTTTGATTTTATATTTACAAGCACTATATGTATACATATGCAGGTCTCTGAGTTATAATAAATTATTATTTACAAAAAATGAAAATTAAAGATTTAAATTTGATTCAAAAATGCATGATTAAATCACAAGTACAGTTCACTCCAAGGTCAGAGATTTTCAGAGTTCTCGAGTGTACGTTGAATCTAAAAATATGTGGTCTGCAGCAGACCTTAATTACCATACGGCGTGATACACGAAACCACAAGGGGCTCACTTTGAAAACAGGCAGAATCTCTGGCCTATTCAGTTAAATACAACACTTCTGGTCGACTCATCGCATAACTCTAATCTCTTCACCAAAAACTCCTTTAAGAAAATCCATCAAGATGCGGAAATAGCTTTCCTCACTTCTCATTGAAGTAGCCATTTCTTTGCTCATGGTCGATCACCAGTCACGGTGTAACAACTGATGGTGTTGTCCATATTTTATCTGTAATGAATTTTGAATTTCACACAAAAAATCGCTTATTTCAGGGAGGTCACATTACATACTGAATATCTGCTATCAGATTTGAGTGATAAACTGTGTTGTAACTGGTAATTATCCTGTTGTGTGTGGGTAAGGTATTTCCTTTATTTTTTGTATGAATCCTGGAATGGTAGATAACCCCTCGGTCACACGGTCAGGTCAAAAAGAACCCGTCGGTTTTGGTGGGACCCTTTTTTTTTTTTGAGTTTTTGCGGGCAAAAGGAAGACCCGTTGAAAGCAGAGCGAACGATCTGCGACAGTGCGTGAGCCTGGTACACAATATTTTACTGCGAGAATGGCTACTTGGATAATATATAACATATATCTATGTTCATCTTTGAATTTGTGGGGAGCATTCTTTTTTTTTTTTTGTTAAAAGGTTTTGAGGCTACTGGTAAATCACTGCCTACACACTCATGGGAATATTTCATTTGAGGTATGCGTAACATTATGGTTGCTTCTCTATAAACATTTTTATTTAGTCTGTTTTAAGTGCCAATGTAAAGATCCTAAATTTGATTGTAATTGTATATATTAGTATTCATTAAAAGTAAAAGGAAAATAGTTGTTTGTTTCAGTATTCATTTTCGTATTTTTATTAATTGTTTTTATATATAATGTTAAATTATTTGGCCGTCCCTACGAGTATACGTAGACTAGCGGCATCATTTCTATGTCGGTTTTAACAGGCTGTTCTCATTAGTACAAAACACTAATTGCATGTAATATAATTGCCACAATACTGCTTGTCTGCTGTCAAATTTGAGTGATGTGTCGATTATGTGTACTTTTAAAAGAATATATTTCTCTCTCCTGGGAATGAAATGCCAAAGCTCTTCCCGTGAGAAGAAATGTTACATTATACACATACACACACAAAAAATGAATTGAAAAAATTAGGATTAAGTTCCAAAAATTAGAAATAATTATTTTACCAAACTGTGAATGTTATATCAGTAATTTGCTCAATAGTCATAACTGATTAATATTAATAATTACTGCATAATTATTATAATAAAAAATCCAATTAATTATCTTCACAAATTACAAATTAAATTTGGTAACATCATCTAAAATCTCCATTTTAATTGTAGAAGGTGAAATGTTCTTGTAAAATAATTTTTTTGTTCCCTACAGAAATTTTTAAATTTATACAAATAAAATCACAAAAGATAAAACGTAAAATCCCTTCAAAAAGTTTCAATAGAATTGTATACTAAGTATTTAATCCGTGAATATCATGAAATGAATGTTTTTAAATGCATATAATAATCCACAAATAAAATGAGTTTTAATTATGCGTACAATATCCAAATAAAAAAATATTGCATAAAATAACACTTTCACTTAAAAGTTAACTTTTCTTATCACTTGTACTATAGGAATTTCCTTTGAATTTTTTTTTTTTTTTTTAAGGAAAGCTGAATTACAATAATAAATTTCCCATATCTTTAAAACTTTTTGTAAGATGCTATATTACTGAGAGACTTCCCATAACTCGTTACTCAATAGATATATGTTGTCAAAACGTTGTAGGAATGCTATAGTAGTGTGAGAATACCCATAACTCATTAGTTAATAGTTATGCGTTGTCAAAAAGTTGAATATTATATTGCTGAGAGATTTCCCATAAGTCATTAGTCAATAGTTATAAGTTGGCAAAGAATTTTTGTAGAATGCTAAATAACAGGGGGTTTTGTTCTTTTATTCATGCGTGTTAGAACAAATTACTTATTTAAAAGAAACATTTTGCTAATTCTCTTCAACAAAGCCATGTTGTAGACTCCATGTGGATTACACAAACACATAACACTAGTAAAATATAACAAGCAATTTGCTAATACTATGTGTTATGCATATCATGAGTGTGAAATATTATTTAATTGTAGATTTTTGTACTGTATTGATTCTAGAAACAAATCGATAGAACTTACGTAATAACTTTGTGAAATGAATGACACACCATCAATGTGGGGCTTTGGGATTTAAAAGTAAAAAGAAAAAAATCCCAAATTATTTATTACACGCCGAAGAAACCGAACTTTTAGGAGAAAATCCAAACTTTTACGACTGGGTGTTTTGGCTCCATCGTCCCGAGTTCACAGCCCATAAAATATGTGTCGGACATGCGCAGAGGAGTCGTAAAACTTGCAGAATATGTGTCTGTAATTCCTCCGGTTTTATCCTCGTGGGTTCATTACAGGGGAAAAGTTTTATGACCGTATCTGGACATTCGAGATATTTTGAGCCGTTTGACCGTGTCCTGCCTCCCTGGGAATTCTGAGATGGGATTCCAGATTTCGAGCTTTATGGACGCTTTGGACATGTTAAATAAATTTCATTCTGGCTGCAGGGGAATGTTTGAGAGAAATCGCCAGCGTGGAATTGAATTATTGAAGGGTTTTCGCCAGCGCTGAATATACATCACATCACAGATTTGATTTTGTTGCGTCAGAAATTTTAAGATGACATGTTTATTAAATCTTACAAGCATTGTTAAACAAAACCATGATGTTTTAAGGATATGAAAGAATTGAAAAAAAATTTGATTTTTAAGGAAATATTTATGTAAAAATTACTTGTATGGTATAATGAGTTTGGCAGTGTCATCTATTTCTAGTGTTATTGCACAGTAATAATGCAAACTTGCAAATGGGTGGCTAGATCTTCATTTTCATCACAAATGAGTGTTGCAGTCCTTGTTTTTGAATATGTATAGATTCGATGGAAGTTGTTAACTAAGATTATTTACAATTTCATTTTTTTCCAATGTTACAATACAGCAAAAATCATGTTAGAATAATAATGCTCACAAGTTAACAGAGGGTGTCGAGATCTTATTTCCATTGGACATGAGTGCTAATTGGGCACAGTCCTTGTTTTGAAAAATGAATAGATTCGATGTAAGTTGTTCTAAGAGAATTTTCAATTTAATTTTTCTTTTACAATACCACGAAAATCATATTAGAATAATAATGGGCATTTTAATGGATGGCGAGATCTTAATTTCCATTGGGCACTTGAGTGCTACAGTCCTTGTTTTGAAAAATGAATAGATTCGATGGAAATTGTTGCGAAGATTATTTACAATTTCATTTTCTAATCTTACAATACAACAAATATTGCATTAGAATAATAATACATAAAATTGTATGGATGGCAAGATCTTGATTTTCGTTGGAGACGAGTGGTATGGTAGTTGTTTTGGAAATTGAGGATGGAGATTTTTCTAAGAATTTTCAAATATACAGTTGAAATTGTAGGATTTTATATGGTACAATTTGCAATTTAAAACAAATATCTGAAAAATGAAATTCCAGTAAAATGTTCAATAATTCAATTCCATTGTTCTGAGGAAAGCCATTATTCCCATCTCTTCTTATGAGTGAATGATAACAGACTCCTTACTACTTACCTAGTATAGTTCACACGAGAAGCATGCTTTTATAGACCAAATCTACGACACATTTTTTCGTATCAATGGAAAAGGTCATAGAATTTTATAAAAGAATTTAAAACTATAATTAAAAATAATTAAGAAAAATTATGCATGATAGAAATGTATTATAGCTCTCCAACTTTATGAGTTACTTTAAAATATTAATCTGAAATTATTTCCATAAAAAATTAAATTAAATGGCTCTGTAATTATGTCATAATTTTTCTTTCGAAATTTCTTTCAATACAATAGCTTTGGGCACAATCATATGAAACGTTCAATCTTTTTTTTTTGTTGTTGTTGTTGAAAATTTTAATTTTCTCTTCATTCATGGGTGTGTGGAGGATATGACATTAAAATTAAAAAAAAAAATTATTTTTATCAATTTTCTATGGATACAATCACATAATATTTTCACTCTTTTCTTTATTTTGCTGAAAATTGTACGAAAATATCAAATGACATTTTCTCTTCGTTCATGGGTGGGGGAGGATTTGACATTAAAATAAAAATAAAAAAAAATTACAATTATTTTTATCAGTTAGTAAGGAGAACAATCATATAAGATTTTCCCTCTCCTGTATTTCTTTTTTTGTTCAAAATTATAAAAAAAAAAAAAAAGATAAAATGATATTTTCTCTTCACTTATAGGTGTATGGAGGATATGGCATTGAAATTGAAAAAAAAAAAAAATTCGAAATTTTTTTTTTTTAATTAACAATTTTTTTCGATAAATTATTTGTGGATACAATTATAGCAGATTTTCCTCTTTTGTTGAAAATTAAAAAAAATATGAAATGACATTTTGCTTTCATTCATGGCTGGGTGGAGGATATGAGATTAACATTAAAAAAAAAAAAATTATCAGCTTCATTTAGAGGTTAGAAATTATAGTACTTTTCCACGTGCATTTCGTTTCAAAGTAGTTTGACTTCAGATGTTCTGGATAAAGGAGATATAATAAAGCTACTACATTTCTTAGAATGTCCAAAACATTCAAATAATGAACCAATTCAAATTTTCTTGAATTAGATTATTTTAATTAAATAGATGGAATTCTCTTCTACTGAAAAAAAAATAAATTATTAAATATAATGCAATATTTTGTTCTTGAAAGCTTATTATTAGAGATAAGTTCGAAAATTCGTGAATAAATTGAAATATAGGCTACATGCTAATGTTGAGAAATTAATTCGTATACTGAAAGATTAAACGGATTTCATCTTGTCAGTTGAAATATTCGGAAAAATTATATTAATCTACCAGAAAAAGAATATATTTTCAAACTATTTTATTCATATTAGAAAAAAGGCGAAAAACGAAAATTAAGATTGGTATTAAAATGATTTTCAGTAACGCTCTAATTATTCAGAAATAAAATTTTTCAAAAATGCTTCGAGTTTTTTTTTTAAGACGCTTAAAATCTTTTAAGACTCCGTAATTTTCATACATTACTTACTTAATTAGAGTACCGAAACATTAATATGCATTACCGAACAAATAATTTAAACTATAATAAATGATTGAAGATTAAAGTTTTTAATGACTAGAGAAACAATGTAATCTTATTAGCGTATGGAAATAATGTTTAAACCTGGGAACAATTTTTTTTTTTTACTTTTATTCTTGCAGTAAAATTATTATATAAGCTCTGCAGTTTAAAAAAAAAGCTTTAACAATTAAAAGTAATTATTCTTTAGTTGAAGTGAGGTACCGTTCAAAAAATTGTCATTTTTACTTCTAAAGATGATAATTAATGAAATTAAATCAAGTATGCAATTATGATAAATGTTTTTTTAAATGATGGTAAAGCCTTAATGATCTTCGTTTCGATAAATCTGCAATAAGTATGCATAAAATTTTTTTAAAAGGAAATTTACTTAATTTAATTTTTTTTCTTTTATTGAAGTTTTTTTTTTTTTTAAAAACATTAAATATTTTTACTTAAAGTAAAATTAGTTCTTAATTATATATTTTCTAAAATATTTAATTAGTTTAATTAAACGTTTGTGATTTCCTGTTACAAAACTACATTCAATCATGCAATGTGAATTTTTGTTTTACTATTTGACCCCTTTTTATTTATATAAAGGCTCTGTTAGTAGCTTGCAATATATGATATGACAACAAAATTAATAATTTAAAACAAGTTGTCATGAATGAAATTGCATAGTATTTTTGAACATCAGCAATTTAAGTAGTTGTTTTCAAATACCAGATATTTTTATTATTAATAGAATGATAGTTATGTATCATATTTAGCTTTACCCAAGATATATCATCATGAGAAGTCTTCTCCATACTATATCAATACAATCATTTTATATGCAATCATCAAATATGCAATACATATTTTTACAATGTATTATTTTTGTTGAATCTTTAGTTTCCATTGTCCTCTACTCATTGTCTGGCGCAATGGACAAAATTTCTGATATACACGTTGATTATGTCCATCCCCAACATAGACACGGAATCTTTGGGCCCACACGGCATGTTTTCGTGGCATGCAAATGATGTAGGTCCACTTATAATCTTTAGGTCCACATCATTTCCACATGACATTTTGGAAGTTCTAAAGTTTAGAAACCTAAAGCGCTATTAAGCAAGACACTCCAATAATCTCCTTAAAAATATTATAATAATAATAAAATGTTTGCATTTTATAAGTTTTATGCAATTTATAAGATTTAATATTGTTAGTTGATAATTATTTTAAAAAGATATAAAAGAATGGAAAGCCTGCTGAATGCAAATAACTTCATAAAACGTGCTGCCTTGCCATACGGTTTTACATAATTTATTCAACATACGGTTTCATGATATATGATATTACATCTTCATAATGCTTAAATTTTGTAACATTGTATATGATTATAATTACAAACACATTCTAAGATGCATGAGTATTTAATTATTTAACTATGAAATTTTTCAAATTATTAAAAAGTAACACAATAAATACCATCTAATGTTTCTCTTTGTTAAAATAGAGCAACGTTTACAGATATTTTAATATCAAAATAACAACAACGCATTCATGCTCGTCAAATGTTCTCCCATCCATTTTAACTCAACACACACCCTTTCCTATAATAAAAGCAGATTTATTCTTATCTCTAAACTTGAGTTTGAGGTCTCCGAAAGCTACCAATTACCTACGATTGCTTCATTAAAGAAAAGCAGCATGCCGCGCTTCCGGCCACTTCATACCGCTGAAAACTCAACAGAAAGGGTTTGAAAGCGAAGCTCGTGGGTGAATGGCTCTCTTGTTATTTATTTCGGGGATTGTTTGGCCAGAGTTATAAATTTCCCCTCTGCCCTGGATGCTAAGGAGCAACCTGAATGGAAAGGTAATTAACCTCCGGAGCGAAGCAGATATTCACAATTTTGCTCGAGGTAATTTTCCGGGCGCATTGGCAGGGATAACACCTTTTCGCTTCAGGTAGCGTTTCTTGTTCTGAAGCCGTAATGAGTGGTTCACGGAGGACTTTTTGTGTTCTTGATGGAAATTAGCACATTGTTTTGTTGTTGTTGCTAGCAAAATACTCTTAATTGTTATTCTTATACAAATAAACTTAGTGTCAAATTGTATTTCGATAACCTTTTACTGTATCCATAAATATATAAATATTATTTAATTATAACGATTTTATAAATAAAGGGAGTAGTGATATAAGAAATTGATTTTATTTTTAAATAATTTATACATTATCGAAAATTTTGTTCTGAAACTTTTAATACATTTACAAAGTACATTTTTAGGGGCTGATGGTCGAGTGGCTAGCGCAGTGGCGCTCCGTACCCCAGGTTTCGGGTTCGAGTTAAGGATGTCCATGGATGTGTGTTTATGGATGAACGTATTGGTTCGGAATCAACTTTTTAAACTGCAGTTCCCTGTTTAACTTGATCTTAGATCGTTGCAGGGGTAGTGTACTCCGCGTTCGTAGCTTTCTTTAAGTTACACGCACCTCCTGGAGTGCTAAGTGAATAACGTCAGCGCAGCGACTATTACGCAGCTCTTGCCTTAAGGCATAAAAGTCAACTGTCAAAATAATTGCCAGCTGCAATAGAAAAAAACTTTTTTTAAGAATTTTGTTCTTAACCAGATAATGCGCAGGCGTCTATATTAAAATGTAATTTTTTTTTGTAAAAATTGCCCTATATTTATAATTACACTCGTCCATAAATTAAGGATAATTCAGAAACACACAGAAATTGAACTCTAAAATAAAAATTTCACCTGTAGAATTATCACACTCATCTTGAAGAAGAATATGTAAATTACAGGAAACCACCAGATGGCGCGGACAGTACGTCACAATGACGAGAGTGTAAGAGAGGGGTATATAAGGAATGGTGGCAAAGAAGTAAAATTGTTCACAAGCGCTTTAAATGCCTTTCAGTGCAATAACCGCATAGTTATGGCACAAAGGAAGCATTTGGATGATTTTTACGTGGTAGAATTATCGGACGACTGCAATGTGGACGTACCCAGCTGGAAGTATCCGAGGAACTTGGAATCGTCCAGAGTGTCATATCCTTTGGCAACGATTCCAAGATGATGGTAATGTGAGTAGATGTTACAGCGCAGGTCGCCCCCTGAGTTACAACGTCGAATGAGGACCGGTATTTAGCAGTTACTGCCAAAAGAAACAGACGGAGCACAGCATCAGACCTGTCTCGTCAGCTCTCTTCAGCTACCGGTACGACAGTTTCAAAGGCAGACCGTGTACAGACGCTTAGGGCACATTGGTCTATCCTGGCCTGTCAGATGTGTTCCACTTACCGCAACTCACTATCGCCTGCGATAAACCTGGTTTAGTAGAGAGCATGCATTGTGGACACCGCAACAGTGGTCCGGTGTGTTGTTTTCCGACGAGTCCAGGTTTAGTTTGCAGTCTGATTCTCGCCGGACTTTCATATGGAGAGCGCCAGGTACCCGTTACCACCAAGAGAACACCATTGAACGACACCGTTACGGTGGTGCAGGAAGGCATTTCGTTTGGGGAGGAATTATTCTTCGTTCCAGAACTGACCTGCATGTTCAGAGTGTAGCGATGACAGGCCACATCTATCGGGATGTCATTCTGGAACAACATGTACGTTTGTTTCGGGGCGCCATGGGTGCTGAATTTCTGTTATGGATGACAACGCCCGTCCTCACCGTGCAAACATTGTAGACGAATGCCTTCAATTGGAGGATATCACCCGTATGGATTGGCCAGCATACTAACCGGACTTGAATCAATAGAGCATGTGTGGGATATGCTTGGACGAAGAATTGCAGCCCGTCAACCCCCTCTCACCTGTCAACTGGAACTTCGGAGGGCATTGCTTGATGAGTGGTGTAATATTCCACAAGATCAGATTGATAATTTGATACTCAGCATACCTAGGCGTTATAAGGCCTGTATTGCATCGTCTAGGAGACATACTTCATATTAACCATCATACTAACCATGTTATACTGTTTTTTGTAAATAGGTTCTTTTTTTTAAATTTGCTCTAGGAGTAAAAATCGCAATTTTTATTAATTGTGTCAAACATATAGCATCTTTTTTGCTCTTTACCTTTTGTTTAATAAATAGACTTTACAAATAAGTCAAATTTGTTTTGCTTCTGTCTCTTTCTTTGCCTGAACTTCATTATCCTTAATTTATGGACATGAGTGTATTAAACATTTTGAATTATTAAATATACTAGATGATATGTGTTTTTAAAGTTATAATGTAATGCATGTTATAACATAATTAAGATTAACATATAATGAATATATGGGATACCTTTGATTATGAGTTTTTGCCCGGCGAATGCAATATCACTAATGGACTTCTATATAAAATATTGGAAATTTCTGAATATCTTAAATGCTGTCTCATAATGCGCGTTTTAATTGATGAAAGCGTTGATGGTGCAGGATTTTATACGAATATTCCTCTAATGATGTTTTCATAAATGCTCGATAATTTTCGGCATTTTGGCCAGATCATTAAGGAAAATATTTGAGAATTTCTTCAAACCATATAACAGTTGTGGCCCGGTAATAATTTTATCCATAATTCCATCGTTGTTTGTCATATATTTTTGTATAAAGGATGGCTGCAAGTGATCTCAAAAGCTGAACATACAAAAAAAAAAGCATTTTGAAATAAATTATTTAAGAAATCAGCAAAATAAAAATTAAAAAATGAAAAATATATATGTATAAAATTTGGAGCATAGATTTTCGAACAAAATGACCCTTAGAATGATATAAACAATGTTTTTCTTCTGGCTTCGGTTGTCAAAAACACATCTAACCCTACCATTCTGCTAAAATGGAGGTGGTAAAATGAAATTTCTTTCAGATGTCTATTTTCAATTGGTTTTATTCATACAATTTAAACAATTTATCTACGATAATGTCGACATAAATTGATTTTAGTTACTTTGGGTAAGGCACTGTTCCGATAATTACATAAAATATGATATGTAAAAAACAAATTTCTAGATATCTGAAAGAATGGTAATTTTGCCGTTCTTCATTTTGTCAGAATATTCTGCGGTTATTTTGGCATGGATCCAGTCATGCAGTCTGTTAAAAAAAAACATGGTTTATAACGTTCTGAAGGTCTCGGTACTTCAAAAGTTATATCGAAACTTTTATAAAAGTAATTATTTTAGATTTTGCTGATTTCAGATACTTAACTTTTTTTTTGACACAGTTGATATGTATTTTGGATTCCCTAACGATTTCATATATATATGACCCTTGCGTCTAGCTCCAATAATATTCCGCGTTCAAAGTCTGTTAATTCCCGTCGTGCGGTCATCATCACGTCAAAACCTCTTCACATGAATATACTGAAGTGAAAAAAAAGTCTGGATAGCACTGCGCATTTATACCTGTTCAGAATGCTAGCATCTGAGAACAGGCATATAAATGCCACTGACTTTTGTCACTTTCATTGTATAATAATTCATGTGAATGTTTTGATTATGAGTTTTGAATATAATCAATATCACTAATGTTTAGATTTCTATAAAATATCATGCCATTTCGAAATTCATGAATTCTTAAATCCACTGTTTCATAATGAGTGTTTTTAAATTGATGAAATTTATAACATTGTAATGATTTTATATAATATTCATTTAAATTTATTTTTCGTACCACGACGTTTTCTAGCATTTTAATAAATTAAGAAAATATTTGATTATTTTCATTTTCAAATAATTGATAATAATTTTATAGTGTCCTCTTTTTCATATATTTTTGTATTAAAGGATACATATAATTTATATCTTGGGCTACCCAGACATAAAACCGAGTTTGAAATACATTATTTAAGAAATCAGCAAAATAAAAATATATATATATGTATAAAATTTGGAGCATAGATTTTCGAAGCAAAATGTACCTGGTAGAATATTACAAGCAATGTTTTTCTTCTGGCTAGAGGTTCTGTCAAACCCCACGAAGCCATCTAAACTGTCAGCATATTCTGATAACATGGAGGTGGTAAAATAAAATTTCTTTCAGATGTCTATTGTCAATTGTTTTTTCTAGCTGGTTTTATTATACAATTTAAACAATTTATCTAGATAATGTCGACATAAATAGATTTTAGTTACTTTGGGGAAAGAGTGTTCCGATAATTAAATAAAATATGATATGTAAAAAATAGGATAATAGATATCTGAAGAATGGTAATTTTAAGAACTTCATTTTATCAGGATATATCATAAGAATATTTTGGCATGGATCGCATCCAGTCAGAAGAAAAACATGGTTTATAATATTCTGAAGGTCACCATTTTTACTTCAAAATTATGGACGTCTATCGAATTTTATAAGTAATTATTTTTAGATTTTCCAGCTGATTTCTAGATAATTTAACGTTTTTCTTGTATGTATTTTGGATATAAATATACATATATATATATATATATATCCCATGATTTATCACTTCAGTATATATATATCTCCTTTTATGTACTGTTGCAGTTCTAGCTATTCACTTTTTTGGTATTTGTGTTTCTCAAAATGATTTTCTGTTTCTTTTCTGTAGCTTATGTGCACTTTGAGTCTTCAGCATTTTTTTCTTTATGACAGCAAAAGTGGAGCACTTTAGGCTTTATGTATGGAGAATGTTATTGAAGTTTTATTATACAATTCAAATGTGTTTCTGTGCAACACATGAAAATTCGTGTGTACGAATACTGTTGGGGCTTTTATGCAAACTTGCCGAGTTCCTAATTTAATCCTTGTTCGTTCTCTTTTTAAGTTTGCATTGTTAGGCTGTGCCCTATAAAAATAAATAAATAATATAATATATATTTTAATTTCAAATATATTTTTAATTCATTTCATATATATATATTTTAATTTCAGATATTTGAACACAATTTTAAATATATACATATTCCTTTTTGGTGAAAATCTTAAAAATACAGCAAAAAATGGTCTAGTGTATTTATGAATTATTAAATTCAAATTCATAATGTATTTATGAATGAATTCATAATGTGTTTTGTTCAATTGATAATAGTAACTAATAATAATAGTTTTAATAATATAGTAATAGTAGTTTTATAATTTAATTTAATTTATTATTATTATTTTATAATTTAATTTAATTTATTATTATTATTTTTATAATTTAATTTATTTGATTTTATTTCTAATATTTGAGTAATATGTTTTACTTTCAACAGTCACGTTTTACGAAATATATAATGATATTATATTAAGACATAAATATTCTTACAAAAATAATTTGAAATAAATATCTTTCTTTAGTACGATATAAATTTCCTCAAATTAAATGAATAGTTCCATAATTTCTGCACTGTGCCACATTTGATTAATCGGTTAATGAACAAGCAAATAAATTTCCGATCTGTGTTTCAGATCACCCTACATTCCTTTTGATGTAAAATTCGGCATTTTAATTTGATCCTATGATCTCATGCACAGCCCTGCAGTAATTTGAATTCGGAAGGTCCAATGACTTTCTGATTAGAGGTTGGCTAATCATAATTACAAAGCATCTGCCTAATTAGACGCAGACGTAGAAATCAAGGAAGATGCTTGTGGTTTCCCTCTGAACTAAATCAAAATTCCACAGTTATGTTCTCTATCTGACGATGCAGGCTACCATTTCAAATTTTGAAGCTAATGAATTACATTCCGTTTTCCAATAAACATTGATTAATTCTGGAACCTTTATAATGAATGAGGCATATTTCTCTGCAATAGTATTTCTCATTCATATATATTTTTTCTTTTTTGTTATTTTACTACCATACATAAGAGAAAAAGGTAATGTACTCAATGGAATATTTTTTTAATACTGTTGGATTTTTCTGTGCAATTTCATACATTTTGATTCCTTAATTTTCTTAACATAAATATGTTTTACTGATAATGCATTTATTGATACTTTTTTTTTTTATTTTATATATAAATATTTAACCGGATTATGTAATATAATCTTTAAAGCTGACACTTTTTTTGTAAACAGCCCCAAATTGAAAATAAACAAAGGAAAATAGTGGTTCAAATTAATAGTGGTTCTTCTTAAATTTAAACATAATAGAAAATATTTAACTTATTTATTTGGTTCTGGAGAAAATTCTAGTTAACGAATTGATATTCTGAACAAGGAAACTTGATAGTGAAAGTAGAGTAAAATAGAATCAAATAAATCAAATAATGAACTTGAATTTTGATTATTTTTAAGATAGAATTAAGGTTATATAGAAATAGAATTTTGAATATTATATGATATAATTAGGGTTATTATAGGATAGAATTAAGTTTATAATAGGAAAAGATAATTAGAAATAGAATTTCGATAATTATAGGATAAAATTATGGTTATTATAGGATCAAGAATATTAGAAATGGGAATTTGGATTATTGTAAACCAGAGTTAGGGTCACTTAAAATATTTGTCAGTTGTCGTTTTAATGTAGAATCTTCATTGAACTCAAAGTCAAGAGTAGTCAATGTCGGATAATAGCATGAATGATGAGGAACCAGAGCCATGTGATACTTTTTAGCCATTACTAGAATATGATTATGCTTTTGATTTTTAATAACTATTTCACAAAATTTTACACATCTCTATATAATGTACATTTATAATTCCATAAAATATAAAATTCTTTTAAAATCTCTTTCGTTATTTTCTTATCGTAATTTGTTACCAGTTCTATTACGAATTTAAATAAGTCAGCATCACAAAATACTTTTTAGAAAAATAGGTTTCAGTGTAATTGCGAATTTAATTACTGCGTTTAATAATTTCAGAACTCCGAAGAGTCTTTAAAAATGATCCGTTCAGTATATCTCTACAAAAGAAATCACATGGCTGTTTTGATATGAATAATTTTCTACCTATAAAACTGCAGGTTCTGAGAAGTTAATCGCATTTAAATCTACAGTTATAAACATGAAATAGAATTCAGGAAAAAAAATTATTTAAAAATGCAAACCAAAAGATTTAATTAACACTGAATGTTTAAATTATTCGATAAACTTGTTCGTTATTTCCGTGTGAAAAGTTACAATTGCTCTTCATAAATTAGGTTAAATGATAATGAGTAAAAGTAGTGGTAGTGGTAGTGGTATTGAAATTTATAGTTCAAGGTGTAAAGAAAACATCTAACTAAACATATTATTGATGAACAGAAATAAAGCCTTTGATATTTTCCTACGTATAGATTTATCAAGAAAAAATGCGTTTTTAAGGCTAAGAAAATTAAATCACAATTTAAATTATTAAAACGTAAGCACACTTTTATCACACTAAATAATCCTCAAATTAATCTGTTTTTTTTTTTTCATTTAAATAGAAAAAAAATAACATCAAAATTAAGAAATGTATCTTTAAAATTATGCGATAATTTGAATAGCTAATTTGCCACAATATGAGAAAATTTGTTGTTCCCCATAAGAATAAAAAATGAGTAGACTTAATGATTTATCTACTTCCTAATGTAGGGCACCGTAAATTAATTTCTTAATATAACATTCTTGAAAAAAAACCAGTTTGAATGTATTCTAAATTAATTCTTCTTCCATACTTTATTTCTACAATCAAACAAACTTTATTATTTTTTTAATCTACATCAACATCATTAAATTGCTTCCAGAAATATTTTCTCCTCAGACATAACGAGGAATTTAATGACGCGCATCATATTATTCAGATTAAGTCGTCATTAAAAGTCCGATGCACATGAAAACCAGCAAAATTATGACAACCAGCCATGCGGCAGTCATGAATTTGCTCACGCAAGTTCTGAGAGATTAATCGAATTTAACGTTCTGAATTATTTATAAAAAACAATGAAAGTGTAATTTTGTTGGATTTTTTATTACTTGATTCATTTCATATTACTGTGTCCAAAAGTAAGACCATTCTCCAATTTAAAAATTCCCTGGTTTCATGGAATTTTTATATATTTTTTTTTTTTCATTTATAGGTTGCTGGCACTGTCCTTTGACATCTGTGTGAAATTTTACGTCAAAATATTCATTAATGTTTGAGTGACGCTTAGCTTTGTGAGACGCTAAAACTGATTCCGGCGATTTTTGAAATGTCTGAATTAATTGAGCAAGGAACTTGAATTGAATTTAGTGAGAAATATATCTTTAAAATTATGTGATACTTTTCTCTGAATAGCAGATTTCTCAGTATCTGAGAAAAATTTGTATTGTTCTACATAAGAATAAAAAATGAGTATATTTAATCATTTATCTACTTAATGTAGAACATCGTAAATTAATTTAATGTGACATGTAAAAAAAGAGAACAATTGAAACAAGCATCTTATAATTTTTAAACTAATTTGTATTGAAGGAAAACACATCATTAATGGAAGTTTCAATACCGGCTAAAAATTTAAAATTTATCTAAATTAATAAAAATTGTTAAATTTTAAAATTTGTGAACGTTTTAGGGATTTACTTATAAAACTATAGTAAAAATCTTTTTTAAATTTTTTATGTATTTTAAATTTCACATTCCGTGATAATGGAAGTTACCAACTATTATGAAAATGTAAAATGATTTTACTAAATTAATGCAAGGCAGAAAATGCTTTCCAACCGCTGTTAAAAAATCACCAGTAAAAAATTTGTGAAACTTTTTTATCAGGGCACATCAACAAAAAATAACAAGATAAAAAGTAACTTTCATTCATCCTGTTCATTTCATAACAGCTTTTATGTATTTTAACATTTCTTTTTTCATTCCGTTTCAAGATTAAAAAAGCTCCATTACAACACCGTTTTAAAACCAACTAAAACCCTGACCTTTTATTTTAAAGTCCACGTACATCCAACGATGATTTTGATACTACAACAAGCATTTTTAGAAATACAATTTCGGCAAAAATGCTTTACCCACCGCTTTGCCAACAGAAAACCCTAGACCTTTTATCACCACGTCATCCAACGAGTCTACATCGTGTATACTAAATATGTGATTTAGATTAAAAGGGCCATATCAACAAAAACTAAAAACCAAGATAAAACCCTAGTAACAAAAGACGATGAATGTCATTCAACAAGTTTTTTAGCACACTTACTTTCTTGAGAAGAACATCTCTCAACATAAAACTCTACACTATTTTATAACCATTTTACAAAGATCTGCCATCCAACGAGTCAGTTATGCCAATACTAACTAATTGTTTAGATATTAACAACAAGTTTAAAAGATCTTTCTTAAAACAAATTACAATTTCCATTTTGCAAAGTCCAGAATACTCATAAACAACTCCTTTTAAAAAAAAATTTCCAGATACTCAAAACACTCCTTTTTAAAATCCAACATTTAAAAAAAAATCCAACATAAAATCCATTTCATAAAAATGACCATTTTAAAAGCCCACGTCACCCAACGAGTCTAATATAATATGCTTGTACATGCATGTACAAGTTTTTAGCACAATTTACAATTTCGAGATTAAAAAATCTCTAGATACTAATAAACACTTCTTTTTAAAATCCAAAATAAAATTCTATACTATTTTATAACCATTTTACAAAGCCCATGTCATCCAATGAATCTAATATATGCATATACTAACTGTGTGCATTGTGTAAGACAATTGACAATTTCAAGATTAAAAAGATCTCTAAATACTCATAAACACTCTTTTTAAAAAATCCAAGATAAAATGCTAGACCATTTTACAAAGTCCACGTCATCCAACAAATCTAATACATACATATATTAACTAACTACATGCCTTTTTGGGACAATTTACAATTTCGAGGTTAAAAAACTCTCTAGATAATCATAAACACTCCTTTTAAAAATCCAACATAAAACTCCAGACTATTTTATAACCATTTACAAAGTCCACGTCTTCCAACGAGTCTTAGACTACAATTTACAACTTCCCACTTGATCTATAGTTCCTCCACGTCTCCCTAATTCCCAAGCACAATGCAAAATTAACTTATTAAAGATTATTATTCCTTGCCCTAGATGATAAATTATCTCGCCGTTTGAGTCTTATCACTCCTACCGGGTTCATTATTTCTAATTCCGGACGGCTACGACTGATTAACTCATTTACACATAAGCAATTCGCCCTCCGACCAATATAATGCAGCCGGTGTGATCTTCCAGGTGTCATTCCAGTGATTTCAGAAAATTAATTACATATTTGCAACCGGGTCATTTCTCAAAGGCTTTATACATTCTACATTCCCGCGCTCGTAAACGACGGTCGAGAGTTGAATGTGATTAACTCCTCCAAGGACTCTCCAGCCTCTTCCATGGATGATCTGCATGATCTTCCCGTGGATGGTTGGCGTAATTTGTTCTTCTAGTGGTGTGATGCGTTGGATTTTTAATGATGGCTCCGTTTGAACATTTTTCATCGCAACGCAGAATTTGTAATTGCGTCTAGAGAGAAAATCGTTTCTCGAAATAATTTAATGATGATAACACAGCCTGAAATGTAGCTACACTTTATGTGCTTATAATACTAAAAGAAAATGGATTTTGAAAATTTATTTTAATAATACTGCAATAAATAATATAATTTTAATTGAATTTTTTCCAGAAATTACATTGTAGGCAGCATGTGTAGAACTTTTTTAATTGTCGCATAAATGGCTATTTGCTTAATTTGTTTTTTTGTGGGATATTTGATGAGGATATTTGAATGTAAATATTTCTAGAGAGAAAAATCTTTCTTGAAATAATTTAATGATGCAGGAAATGTAGCTAAACTTTGTGTGATTATAATACTAAAAAGAAAATGGAGTTAGAAAATACATTTTAATAATATTGCAATAAGTAACATAAATTTAATTGTTTTTTTTTTTTTTCAGAAATTACAATATATTTTAGGTGTAATTACTACTTTTTTCTGTTATAAATAGTCAGAGTTTAATTGGATAACCTTCTTAATAGTTATAAGCAGCATGTATAGAACTTCAAAATTGTTATATAAATGGCTATTTGTTTAATTTTTTTTTTTTTTTTGTTGTGGGATATTTAAATGTACATATTTCTATAGAGAAAATCGTTTCTCGAAAAACTATAATGATAATCATACAGCCTGAAATGTAGCTACACTTTGTTTGAATATAATATTAAATGAAAATGGATTTAGAAAATATATTTTAATAATATTGCATAAATAATATAAATTTGATTTTTTTCAGAAATTAGTTTGTATGTTATGTGTAATTACTATTTCTTTCTGTTATAAATAGTTAATTTGATAATCTTTAATAATGAGTTTAATTTGATAACCTTTTTAATACTTATAAGCAAATGTATATAATTTTATAATTGTCGTTGCTATAAAATTTAATAATTGGCTAATTGCCTAATTTGTTCTTCTGTTGTGGGATATTTAATGGGGATTTTTAATTGTAAATATGTACAGAAAAGAAATTGTTTTTAATAAATAATTTAATGATTGTAAAACACTTAGTAATATAGCAAATGTAGCAAAACTTTGGCATATTTTAAACTAAAAGCGATGCAATTTATAGAATATTCTATTAATATATTTCAAAAATATTGCTTTAAATTCTAATTAATATAAAAGGCAGTATTTTTATTATAAAAGGAAATGCAATTAGATTAATAGTTTGCTTTTACAAATATTTAGACAATTCATTGGTATTAACATTTTAGTCCTGGATGGAACATTTCTTGGACAGAAATTTATTATTATAGTAAGGGTAATTTTTATTTGGTTGTTTATTAGTTGGTATCTTTTAATCTTTTATCACATGTATAAGACGAAAATAAGTGCATATTTTAAATTATTATTAATAAATTATGATTATAATTTTAAATTATTATTATTATTATTACTGCCTGACTCGTGACTCAGTAGTAACTAAGCCGCTGGTGAACACAAGATGTCGTTTGTGATGTTCAGCATCTTGCCACGTGAATCGAACTACCTGGTGAGAGTTTTCCGGGTTTTCTCCCATACGATGCGCAAATGCGGGGTAGTAACCCGAAGACACTATTCTTCTTCTCCAGCGTCATTGAATCAAATCAGACTTCTACCTATGGGTGTTCAATAACAACGGAATCTGCCCCATCTTTTCCTTCTTCTATTAGACCACATAGGTTCGAGGATTTGGCCTAAACGTTGCTGTCTACCAAGTGAGATAAGAAAAAGAAATTTTTTTAAATAATATGGTGAGTTGAGATTTTAATGATGGACATGGATAAAATATGATGAGCATACGTGAACATTTTAAATGCATCATTATGTCTATGCAGGGATAACATTGTTTAACAACATTGACGCAGACTGAAATATAACATAACTTCAATTTATTTTAGCACTTATAGAAAAATAATCTAAGAGAAGCTTATTTAATATATATTAATATTACATGAAATAAATCCAGTAATACAAAGTCACATGAAATTAAACTGTTTCATTGTTTTTATAAATAATTAGGAGAGTAAAATGCGATTTTTCTCTCAGAATTTGCATGCAAATTTATGATTGCCGAGTGGATGGTTGTCATAATTTATTTTGGTTATCATCTGCAGTCAGACTTTTTAAATATGATTTAATCTGAATTAATTACTGAAAATTAATTTGGTCTAGAATTTTATGTTGGATTTTTAAAAGGGGTGTTTCTAAGTATCTAGAGAATTTGTTTAACTTTGAAATTGTAAAATGTCCTACAAATTGCATGTAATGAGTTAGTATATGCATGTATTAGACTCAATGGAAGATGTGGACTTTGTAAATGGTTATTAAATGGTTTTATGATGGATTTTTAAAATAAGTTTCATGATTATCTGGAGATTTTTAAATCTCGAAATTGCAAATTGTCCTAAAAAATGCTTGTGGTTAGTTAGTATATGCATGTATTATATTCGTTGGAGGACGTGTCGATGTAAATGGTTATAAAATAGTCTCGAGTTTTATGTTGGATTTTCAAAAGGAATGTTTATGAATATCTAGAGATTTATTTTTAATCTGAAAGTTGTAAATTGTCATAAAAAATGCTTGCAGATAGTTAGTATATGCATTATTAGGCTTGTTGGATTACGTGGTTCTATGTTGGATTTTTAAAGGAGTGTTTATGACTAAAGAAATTTCCAAAAATTCAAAATTGTCTAATATTAAAATTGTAAATTTGTCCGTAAAAATTGTATTGCATGACTAGAAATTTTTTTAATATCAAAATTGTAAATGCTTGTAATATTTGCTACAACTATATCAACTGTTATCTGAGATGGGTTATTTCAAGAAAGACATGACAAAGGACGCGCATCATCTTTTGTTGCTGTTGATCTTGTTATTTTTGTTGATGTGCCCTTATAATTAAATCGCATATTTACTTATACGGTGTCAATTTCATTACTGGTGATTTTTCTGTAGCTACAGCGGTAGGAAAGTATTTCCACCTATTATTTCTATAGGATTCCAAATCATATACGTTCATTCATCATTCATTCCAAATCATATCCATCCTAATAGTAGGTACACATGGTGTTTAGACACTCTGTATTATCACTGAATGTAAGAAAGAAATTTTGAATACATAAAAGAAATAAAAAGAAATAGATTTTTTATTATAGGTTTAAAAGTAATTCCTTAAAACCATTAATTAATAAGTAAACTGCTTGATCTATTCAATAAATACTATTCACATGTACATATACCATGAAGAAAACTTTTGTTGTTAAAGTTTGTTCTTTTTCAAATGTTGTATGATATCAAATAAAAGTAAGTCATTTATTTTTAAACAATCCAATTTGGAAAATTCCTTAAAATCAATAATTAATAAGTAAAGCTGCTTGATTCATATATTCAATAAGTAATACTTACATGCACATAAACTATGAAGAACGCAAATATTTAAATTTAAAAAATTAACATTAATAAAGATATTAACAAATGTTTCGTTACTAAATATGTTCAGTTAACTTATTTTTATCTTAAAAAATTTAGAATATTATAATGAAAATAAACCTTTTCGTTTCATTAACCTTACTTTATGGCATAATATTTGCTATATTTAAAAGAAAAAGAGTAATTGAATATGCAGGGAATACATAAGCTATTATTTTATGAAAAAGAATTAATAAAAAGAGAATGTATTAAGTCTGATCTGGATAATGATGTGGAAGTTACTACTAGGTTTTATATATTCATGAAAAAATTCTCGTTTGCACCCAAAATGGCGAACTTCAAAATTCTAAACTTTTTTTTTCACTATTTAAACCGAAGAAGTCAAATGTTACCTTGGATTTGCATTTAGATGAAATGAGTTACTCTCAAGTTCATTTCTTCGAAGTTGATTTTTTTATTTAACTTTCGTGCAACTAGTGCCCATCTGAAAAAAAATAACTTGAGACTGAAGCTCATCTTTTTAATATTACTTTCCCCGTTACCAAGTATTAATACTTTTACTATTATAAAATTAATTAAAACATCCATTAAAGATAATCATTTGCTTATTAAATCATTAAATATTATTATCTCAGATTTTGTTTCGTAGGTGATCAAATCACATATTAGAATTAATTTTTAAAGCATAACTTAAAATTGAAATAGTTCAATTGTTTCATATATTCTTGAAATGTTTAATTTATAATTGAAATTATTCATATATACTTGAAATATTTCATTTATATTTAAAAAGTTCCATATATACTTAAAATGTTTCATATATATTTAAAATGTTTCATTTATACTTAAATGTTTTATATATATATTGAAATGTTTCATTTATACTTGAAATGTTTTATTTATACTGAAATGTTTCATATATACTTGAAATGTTTCATTCATATATACTTGAAATGTGTCTCATATATTTGAAATGTTTCTCATATATTTGAAATGTTTCTCATATACATGAAATGTTTCATATATACTTGAAATGTTTCTCATATACTTGAAGTGTTTCACGTAGAATAAGTTTCCAGACTACATTTATTCATTTATTTAAATCTACGCTGTAAATTTACCAACAATTAATGAAAAAATCATAGATTAAAAAAAGAAATAAAATTGTCAATTGTAATGTAAATTATTACAAAATTGAATTCTAATTCAATTGAAAATATATTTGAAATGAAGAGAAAAAGAACTGTTTTTAAAATAATTGTTTCTATTATATAAAATTCAGTGTAGAAATTTAAGACAACCTCGCAAATATTTAAATGAAAAAAATAATTTAAAACTTTAAGAAAATTTTAAGAAGAAAAAGTTTTTTTTAGATTAGTGATTCTCAAACATTTTTAGATTTTCTTCATTTTCGGTATCTCCTAAAATTTGTTTAATGCTTCTCAAATCATTTTCTAATTTAAAATTTAAGTTAACTAAAATTAATGTATAGGCTACTGATTACTAATAAAAACCGTTTTTTGACGAATATTTATTTATTCATCAAATTTAAATTCCATTTCCTATAGGATAAATTCTTTTTGTGTTGTTTTAATAAGTTTTTTTTGCTTGTCTTTATTAGGCCAAAGTCACATGTCAATATGTTTCATGTCCAATAAAAATTCCATTTGTTTCGTTTAATCTGTTTTTATTGTGATTTGAAGGGGTGAAATAAAAGCCTTCTTACATTTCTAAGTTATTGCAAATGGTATCAGCTGTCTTGGAACCATCTTTGTATTATTTGGATAGAATTGTGCCATTTCTATCCAAAATTTCCTGCAACAACTGAACATTGTCTGAAACAGTTCTTCTATATCTGAGTTTATTTTAATTAATGAATCGCTCGTGTCATTTTTCATATCTAATCTTTTCTTTTTTTATTGAATTGTGTAACCTAAAAAACAATTTTAAATGGTTGCATTGAATTGTGTATAGAGATGTATAAAAACCTTTCTCACACCTTAAATGGTTGCAAATTGCATTATCCTTCTTAGAGCCATCGTTGAAACATTGAGATGGAATTATGCCATTGAAATCAAAATTTCTTACAACATATTTCACGGAAAAATGCTTTGAAATCCTCATGTAAAAGTGACTTTAGAATCACTTGTGTTAAATAAGAAAAGATATGAATTAAGAAGACAGAAAAGATCAATGTGTTAGTAAGAAAATATAAATAGGACATAATATTTTATATATAAAATAGGATCAATTAAATTATATAATGTTGATTCATAAAGTATTCATAATATTTATAATCACCCAGTCTTGTCTCTTGTCATATTGTTTTTATAGTCTGTATATTTTTCTTTTCGTATTCGGTTTTATATTACTTTTTCTTATTTTATTTGTAGAGGACTCTTTACTTTGTTGTCTGTTGTCTCTTTTCTGGAGGATAAAAAAATATAATTCTTTTTATCATTAGTGGACATATTTGCTTGGTATTGCAGCATTTTTCCCACGAGAAGAGATAAATTTTCATTCCCAGGGAAAGGAATTTATATTTTTGACAAGTGCATAATAACAACCCATCATTCAAATCTGACAGCAGATAAGCAATGTTGTGGATATTTATAACTACATGGAATTAGCGCCTTATTCTAAGGAGAACAACTTGTCACTCAAATATGACAGCAGATAATCAGTGTCATGAATAATGATACATCATGAAATTAGCGACTGTCTGTTAGACCTTCACAGGTAGAAACAATTGCAGATAAGAGATGTGGACTACTTCATGAATTGACGATAGACTTGGATTGGTGAAAAACCATGGGCTGAGGAAGTGTCCACTCCAATGAGAAGTGAAAGAAGCTGAACCCTCTCTTGAGGTAAATTCTTCAGAGACGAAGGAAATAAATATCGTTGGCTTTAACAGAATCTAATAAGAAATTAATATCATTTAAAAATGTTTAAGATGGACATTATGTTCATGTATTTATTTTTTTTAATTATGTTTTTTTTTATGAAAAATAGTAGTAAATTATGGCTGTTGTCAATTTGGAAACTTTCATTGCTTTAAAGCATATATATTTCAGTATTATTTCCAATTTAAATAAACGTTTACTTTACTTTTCTCATAAATTAATAACTGCTTTAAAAATTTCAAAAAATAACAAATATAAATACAAATGGCACAGATAAGATTTCAAAGAATGTCATTTAATTACCTTTTGCCTTTAATGGCCTTATTTTAAAACATCAAGGATATTTTATAATTAATTATTTTCTTTTTTAAATAATAATTAACAGACTTTTTTGCTTTGAAAACATTCCCAAAACGAGATAATTAAATTTTCTTGATTTCGAAAATCGAAGTAACATAATAAAATAAAACTGTTTTACTTTTAAAAAAATATATATTTAATAACGTCACAAAAATGGGACACCAAATCATAAATTTACACTTTAATTACTTTTGACCGTTTTCGCTATAAAACTTTTCCTTAGAGACTAATTTTTCTTTAAAAACCTTAATTACATTGTTGAATGAATTTAGGCACTAATTAACCTTTTAAATTAAGACCACGATGTTAAATTTGTATTTATTTTTAAAAGTTATTTTCCGTCGCAAAATAATGTTTAGAAATCATATTTCACCAAAAAATTTGGTTTCTCTTCTATTTAATGACTGGAGTTGAAAACAAATCCAATTGTTGTTTATCCATTTGGAATTAATGCACTTTTAAAACTATTTCTCCTTTTACTAAATTTTTTATACAACTATAAAGTCATTATGCGTTTGTTAGCAAAACTTCTTAAATTATTTTCAAACTTTAACAATACTCGTTTTTAAGTTGAAAAATAATTTAATTTCAGATTAATATATTTCATTGATTTGTAATTCCTACTTTGAAATTCTTTTTTATTTTTCGTGTTCTTATTCATACTGAAGTAAAATTTTATGAATTAATGCTTTGAAACATTTAAACTTCCAGTTTCTTTTAGATAGTAATAATTTAGAATAGTTTTAAAAATATATTTCACACATATTTATCAACTATAGATGGTTAAATTAATGCATTCATTAAGTTTTTTTTTTGTGTAACATGAAAACGTTTTATGTTACACATACACACACGTACAAATGAATTGCAAAAAAAAGGATTAAGTTATAAAGTTATATAGAAATAATACATTTTTCAATATGTAAGTTATATCAGTATTTGCTCGATAGTTATAATTAATTCATAATTATTGTAATAATAAATCTAATTGTAACCCTGATTCCTCCAACGCATTGGCGAGTGCAACCTTTGTAGGGTTCAGGGAAATGGCCAGTAGACTTCCAGACTCTCACCCGAGAGGAAGTTCAAGTGCTCTAGCTGAGAAACATCTAGTTTATAGCCTCTGATCCCGAGAGGAAATATATTTTTCGAGTGCCGGTGCTTTAGTTGGCCTACAGACTCTTACCCGGACAGAAAGTATATTTCGCGCATCCAGCGCGTACCTGAATATCATTATTTTCGGCTTATTAGAGTTCGGTATATATATGTATATATAATTATTAATTCTCTGATCCCGAGAGGAAATATATTTTTCGAGTGCCGGTGCTTTAGTTGGCCTACAGACTCTTATCCGGACAGAAAGTATATTTCGCGCATCCAGCGCGTACCTGAATATCATTATTTTCGGCTTATTAGAGTTCGGTATATATATATGTATATATAATTATTAATAAAAATTAAAGTTTTCCTTTGAACCTGAAAATGGCTCTCTTCTTGAGGCCGTTGTAGGTCTATCATACGCCGAGTCATTACAGTATGATATTTTCGACGCCTAAAAAAAATTCTTTAGTGATGAAAAAAATAAATATCGTTTACTTTTATCAAAACTATTAAGAAATTAATATCACTTGATAATGCTTAAGATGGACATTATGCTCATGTATTTTTTTTTTTTTTTATTTATGTTTTTTATGAAAATTTGTTAATTAAGGCTGTAGTAATTTTGGAAACTTTCATTGCTTTAAAAACATATATTTGAGATTTTTATCCAATTTAAATAAAATTTTGCTTTACTTTTCTCATAAATTAATAACTGCTTTAAAAATTTCAAAAATAACAAATATAAATACAAATAGCATAAATAAGATTTCAAAGAATGTCATTTAATTACCTTTAGCCTTTAATGGCCTTATTTTAAAACATCAAGGATATTTTATAATTAATTATTTTCTTCTTCTAAATAATAATTAGCAGACTTTTTTTGCTTTGAAAACATTCCCAAAACGAGATAGTTAATTTTTCTTGATTTCGAAAATCGAAGTAACATGATAAATTAAAACTGTTTTGCTTAAAAAAATTTTAAATAACGTCACAAAAATGGGACACAAAATCATAAATTTACACTTTAATTACTTTTGACCGTTTTTGCTATAAAACTTCCCTTTAGAGACGAATTTTCTTTAAAAACCTTAATTACATTGTTGAATGAATTTAGGCACTAATTAACCTTTTTAATTTTAAGACCACGATGTTAAATTTGTATTTATTTTTAAGGTTAATTTCCGTAGCAAAATAACTTTTCGAAAGCATATTTCACCAAAAAATTCGGTTTCTCTTCTTATTTAATGACTGGAGTTGAAAACAAATTCAATTGTTGTTTATCCATTTGGAATTAATGCACTTTTAAAACTATTTCTCTTTTTTAGCAAGTTTTTTTTATACAACTATAAAGTCATTATGCGTTTGCAAAGCAAAACTTCTTGAATTATTTTCAAACTTTAACAATTCCCGACTTTTTGAGTTGAAAAATAATTTAATTTCAGATTAATAAATCTCATTGATTTGTGATTCATACTTTGAAATTCTTTTTATTTTTCGTGTTCTTATTCATTTTAAAGTAAAAGTTTATGAATTAATGCTTTGAAACATTTAAACGTGCAGTTTCTTTCAAATAGTAATAATTTAGAATGGTTTTACAACTATATTTCATACATTTTTATCTACTACAGAAAGAACATAAAGAAGATGAAGTTAATACATTCATTAAGTTTTTGTTTTTGTGTTATTGTAACGTCTCGGCCTGCACTGGACTTATAACTGCTTCAAGAAGAGGGGGACACTTTCTGGGTCGTGGGAACACTTAATTTTTATTTACAAACACTATATACATATATATATATATACAATCAAGAGCCAAAACATTATGACCACCCCTACATTTTGCAATGAACTCGCCTGGATGACGTGGAAGGGACGTGATCAGGTGGAAGTGGTATTTAACTGGTATTAAGTGGTGGTATCAATCCATGTCAAGGCGGGTTGAAGCTGTGTTGCGCGCCAAATCGTTATTGACAAGTGGTCATAATATTTTGGCTTTTGAGTGTATATAAACTCATGTTTGTGAAAATTGCAACACCATGAAGGACTTACGCGAGTGAGCTGAAATTTTCAGGAAATTCAAATTAGCGCATGATATGCAAATGATTAGAATTTCAAATCCGTAGCGCATGCATATGCTGAGCAGCGCCCTCTGAACGGCGGATGGATCCGAATAAATAGACGGCTGTAGCGAGGAGTGTATGGCTATCGGTGGTCATCTGCTAGTGGTAAACTTTAGATTTGAACAACTTACAGAGTTTGAACGGGGAGAATAATCGGCCTTCGTGAAGCTGGATTGTCTTATCGTGCAGTAGCCGCTCGTGTGCAACGTAACAGCAGAACAGTGATGCGTCTTTGGAAGCAGTGGACGGACGAGTGTCGGATAAATCGGAAATCCGGGGTGGACCCCGAAATGTGACGTCAGCTCGCGATGATAGACACCTGGTCCTCATGGCGCTGGAATAAGAACAGACCGTACAGTTTCCTCTAGACAATTGACAGCACAGTGTTCAATAGCTACAGGTGTTTCATTGTGTGCTTCATCAATGACATTTGCTGCAGCGTGGACTGCGAGCAAGGACTCCTTTATACAGGATCCCTCTCACGCTAAACCATCGCCGCTTGCGGCTACAATGAGCCGCTCAGCATAGAGACTGGTGTGATGATTGGCAGATTGTCGTATTTTCTGACGAATCCCGCTTTAATTTGTGCTACCATGATGGCCGCATTCGAGTCAGACACTATGCCGGTGAACGCCACCTTCCGGAGTGCATTATCGAACGCCACAGTGGACGAACACCCGGAGTTATGGTATGGGGTGCCATAGCATATCATGGACGATCTCAATTGCTAAGAATTGTAGGCAATCTGAACAGCAACCGGTACATAAGTGAAGTTCTACAGCCCCAAGCTGTTCCTTCCTTCAAAGCTTGCCAGGCGCTGTATTTCAACAGGACAATGCCCTCCCTCATATCGCTAGGACTGTTCAATCCTTCTTTGCAACGCGGCAGGTACAGCTTCTTCCTTGAACTGCGTATTCCCCGGATATGTCGCCGATTGGGATGTGTGGGATTTCGTTGGTCGGCGCCTCGCTCGTGATCCTCGTCCTGTTGCTTCTGTAGACGAACTTTGGTGCGACAATACAAACAATATGGAATGCTCTTCCTCAGGCCGACATTCAAAATTTGTTTTACTCCATGCCACGTCGTGTAGCAGTGCTTATTGCGGCGTGTGGTGGCTACACAAAATACTGATTCCGATCTCTTGTTATTGTTTGTTTGCTTTGAACATTTAATCATTTATTTGTACCACTACCACTCAACTGTGTATTAAATTTCATTCAATTATGACGATTCTTTCATGGTGTTTCAATTTTCACAAACATGAGTTTATATATACATATACAGAATTATATGTTATTCTAATTTATTATTTCCAAAAATGAAAATTAAAGATTTAAATTTGATTCACAAATACAAGATTAAATCAAAAAATACAGTTCACCCCAATGCCAGAGATTTTTCAGAGTTCTCGAGTCTCGAATCTAAAAATACGTGATCTGCAGCAGACCATGAATATCACAAGGTTTGGCACACGAAACCACAAAGGGCTCACTTTGAAAACAGTCGGAATCTCTGACTTCTTGAGTTTTTTCAGAGAAAAAAAAAAAAAAAACAATACTTCTGATCGTCTCGTCGCAGAACTCTCTCGTTTCTTCTCGAAAAACCTCCCTTTAAGAAAATCCGTCAGGAGGGGGTGGGGCTTCAGTCAGCTCCCCTCACTTCTCATTGGAGTAGATATTTCTTTGTTCATGGTTGATCACCAATTACAATTGAGCAACTCATAGTGTAATCCATATTTCATTTGTTATTGTTTCGACCAGTGAAGGTCACACATACAATTGCTAATTTCATGAATATCATTACACACTGAATATCTGCTATTAGATTTTAGTGACAAGTTGCTTTCATTAGCACATAACATGTAATATAATTACCCACAACACTGCTTATCTACTGTTGAAATTTAAATTATAGGTTATTATTATATACTTGTTAAACAATATACATTCTTATATCCCAGGAAGGAAATGCCACAACTCTTCTCATGAAAAAAATTCTGCATTATACATTATACATACACATATAATTCTGCATTATACATTATACATACACATATAATTCTGCATTATACATTATACATACACAAATAATTCTGCATTATACATTATACATACATATATAATTCTACATTATACATTATACATCATATAATTCTGCATTATACATTATACATACACATATAATTCTGCATTATACATTATACATACACATATAATTCTGCATTATACATTATACATACACATATAATTCTGCATTATACATTATACATACACATATAATTCTGCATTATACATTATACATACATATATAATTCTGCATTATATATTATACATACACATATAATTCTGTATTATATATTATACATACCTATATAATTCTACATTATACATTATACATACATATATAATTCTACATTCTACATTATACATTATATAATTCTACATTATACATTATACATACATATATAATTCTACATTATACTTTATACATACACATATAATTCTGCATTATACATTATACATACACATATAAATATTATACATACACATTATTCTGCACATTATACATACACATATAATTCTGTATTATACATTATACATACACATATAATTATACATCATACATTATACATTATACATACACATATAATTCTGCATTATACATTATACATACACATATAATTCTGCATTATACATTATACATACATATATAATTCATGTATTATACATTATATAATTCTGCATTATACATTATACATACACATATAATTCTACATTATACATACACATATAATTCTGCATTATACATTATACATACATATAAAATTCTACATTATACATTATACATACACATATAATTCTGTATTATACATTATACATACACATATAATTCTACATTATACATTATACATACACATATAATTCTGCATTACACATTATACATACACATATAATTCTACATTACACATTATACATACACATCTGCATTATACATTATACATACATATATAATTCTGCATTACACACACACACACACAAAAAATGAATTGAAAAAAAGTAGGATTAAGGTCTAAAAATTATCTAAAAATAATAATTTTACCAAACTGTGTATGCTATATCAATAATTGCTCAATAGTCATAATAGATTAATAGTTGTAATAACTACATAATTATTTTAATAATCGAATTAATTATCTTTATAAATTAAAATTAAGTTTGGTAACATCATCTAAAAACTCAATTTTAATTTTAGAAGATGAAATTTTCCTGTAAAATAAAGTTTTCGTTCCCTACAGAAATTTTTAAAATTTATACAAATTAAATAATCACAAAAGTTAAAACGTAAAATCCTTTCAAAAAAGTTTTAATAGAATTGTATACTAAATATTTAATACGTGAATATCATGAAATGGATGTCTTTAAATGCACATAATAATCCACAAATAAAATTAGTTTTAATTATGCGTACAATATACAAATAAAAAAATATTGCATAAAATAACATTTTCACTTAAAAGTTAATTTTCTTATCTCTTGTACTATAGGAATTTCCTTTGAATATTTTTAAAGAAAGCAGAATTACAATAATGAATTTCCTCACATCTTTCAGACTTTGTAAGATGCTATATTACTGAGAGAATTCCCATAACTCTTTACTCAATAGATATAAGTTGTCAAAACATTGTAGGAATGCTATAGCAGTGTGAAATTCCCCATAACTCGTTAGTTAATAGTTATACGCTGTCAAAAAGTTGTATATTATATTGCTGAGAGATTTACCATAAGTCATTAGTCAATAGTTATAAGTTTCAAAATTTTGTAGGAATGCTGAATAACAGGGGGATTTTGTTCTTTTATTCATGCGTGTTAGAAATAATCACTTATATAAAGGGAACAATTGGATAAACCTCTTCAAGCATAGAAATATTGTAGACCTTCATGTGAATTACACAAACACATTACATTAGCAAAATATAACACGTATTTTGCTAATGCTATGTGTATTCATATCATGAGTGTGAAATATTATTTAATTGTGAATTTTTTACTGTAATAATAATATCTTTTGATTCTATGTATAAACAAATCGATTACTACATGATATATAACTTGTGTACCTTTATGAAATGAATGACACACGATCAATATGTGGCTTTAGGGATTTAAAAGTAAAAGAAAAAAAGTCCCAAATTATTTATTACACGCCCAAGAAACTGAACTTTTAGGAGAAAATCCAAACTTTTACGACTGGGTGTTTTGGCTCCATCGTCTCGAGTTCACAGCCCATAAAATATGTGTCGGACATGCGCAGAGGGAGGTCGTAAAACTTGAAGAATATGTGTCTGTAATTCCTCCGGTTTATCCTCCTGGGTTCATTACAGGGGGAAAGTTTTATGACCGTATCTGGACATTCGAGATATTTTGAGCCGTTTGACCGTGTCCTGCCACCCTGGGAATTCTGAGATGGGATTCCAGATTTCGAGCTTTATGGACGCTTTGGACATGTTAAATAAATTTCATTCTGGCTGCCAGGGGAATGTTTGTGAGAGAAATCGCCAGCGTGGAAGTGAATCATTGAAGGGTTTTCACGAGCGCTGAATAAACACATTACAGATTTGATTTTGTTTTCAGAAATTTTTAAGATGACATGTTTATTTAACCTTACATGCATTGTTAAACAAGAACATGGTATGTTTGTGAAGTGAAAGAATTGAAAAAATGTTTTTGATTTTTAAGGAAATCTTTATGGAAAAGTTAATCGTATGTATTAAAAATTTGGCAGAGTCATTATTTTTTTTAGAGTTATAGAATAACAAAAATTACAGCACAATAATATTGCACACTGTCTAACATGTGAATTTGTGGCGAGAACGTAATTTACATTGTGGACTAGTGTTACAGTTCTTGTTTTAGTAAATGAATAGATCCGGTGGTTGCTAGTAAGATAACTTACAATTTTTTCCCAATGTCACATTACAATACAATTCTTATTAGAATAACAATTTACACAAGCTAACATGTGAACGGGTGTCGAGATCTTAATTTCCATTGTAGACTAGTGTTACAGTTCTTGTTTTGGAAAATGAATAGATTCGATGGTTGCTTGTAAGATAACGCATAATTTTTTTCCAATGTCCCATTACAATAAATATCTCATTAAAATAACAATTCACCCATCTAACATGTGAATGGGTGTCGAGATCTTAATTTCCATTAGACACGAGTGCTTATTTTAATTGAGACGATTGCTACGATATTTGTTTTGAAAATGAACAAATTCGATGTAAATTATTACTAAGATAATTTACAATTTCCTTTTCCAGTTTTACAATGCAACAAAAATCATATTAGAATAATAATGCACACCTGCTAACATGAGAATGTATGTTGAAATCTTAAGTTCCATCGGATACGAGTGATTGATTTTCGTTGGAAACGAATGGTACAATCTTTGTATTGAAGAAAGGTCAGATTCGATGTAAGTCTTTACTAAGATAATTTATAATTTTATTTTTCAATATTAAAGTAAAACAAATATTATATTAGATTAATACAAGCTGACTTGCGAATGGGTGGCGAGATCGTAATTTCCATTGGACACGACTGCTACAGTAATAGTTTTGAAAAATTAATAGATTCCATGCAAGTGTTTACTAAGATAACTTGCAATTTTTCCCATGTCACAATACAAGAAAACTCATATTAGAAGAAGAATATTAATTAAAAATATTAATTGAAAGACCCTCTAATAATGTCAGAATTTTCATTCAGAAATTTTTTCTATCAGTTAGCTGTGGGAACAATCATAGAAGATTTTCATTCTTTTGTTTTTATATTGTTGAAAATTGTAAGAAAATATCAACTGATATTTTCTCTTCACATGACATTGCATTAAAATTAAAAAAAAAAAAAATTATTTTAATCAATTAGCTGTAAACACAGTCATATAAGATTTTCACTGGAAATCACTGGAGTCATATAAGATTTTCACTTTCATAAGATTTTCAATGGAAATGTCATGCTGAAAAGTGTGCATTGACATTTATTGAACGGTGATTCATGAGCAAGTGACATTTTCTCCTCGTTCATGGGCTAGTGGAGAATATGCCATTAAAAATAATTATCAGTTTCATTTAGAGATTAGAAGTATTAGTACTATTCCTATGCATTTCATTTCAAAGTAGTTTGACTTGAGAATATACTGGAAAAATAAGCTATACTTAAATATACTAGATTTATTTGAGGACGACCAAAAACATACAAATTAGAAACCTGGAAGCTTTTTTTCTAAATTTTTATTTTTATTTTATTTGTATTTGTATTTGTATTTTTTTATTTATTTTATTATTATTTATTTTTATTTACATCTTTATTTTATTTTTTTTGGAAAAAGGGAATAGATGGAGTTCGCTTCTACAGAATAAAAAAAATCAATCGTTAAATATAAAGCAATATTTTGTTCTTGAGGGCTTATTATTAAAGATGCTTCGAAAATTCGTGAATAAATTAAAATATAGGTCACTTGCTAATATTGAGAAATGAGTTCATATGCAAAAGATTAAATGGATTTCATCCTGACAGTTCAAATATTCGAAAAAATTAAATTAATTTATCAAAAGAAGAATATATTTTCAAACTATTTTATTCATATTAGAAAAAGACGAAAAACGAAAATTAAGACTGGTATTAAAATGATTTCCACTAACGCTCTAATTATTCTAAAATAAAATTTTCAAAAAATTAAAAATGCTTCTAGTTTTTATAATAAGACGCTTAAAATCTTTTTAAGCGTAGTAATTTTCATGCATTACTTACTTAATTAGAGCACCAAAACATTAATATGCATTACTGAACAAATAATTTAAACTATAATAAATGATTGAAGATTAAAGTTTTTTAATGACTAGAGAAACAATGTAATCTTATTAGCGTATGGAAATAATGTTTAAGCATGGGAACAATTTTTCTTTTACTTTTATTCTTGCAGTAAAATTATTATATAAGCTCTGCAGTTTAAATAAAAGCTTAAACAATTAAAAGTAATTATTCTTTAGTTGAAGTGAGGTACCGTTCAAAAAATTGTAATTTTTACTTCTATAGATGATAATTAATGAAATTAAATCAAGTATGCAATTATGATAAATGATTTTAAATGATGGTAAAATCTTAATGATCTTCGTTTCGATAAATCTGCAGTAAGTATTCGTAAAAAAAAAGTTTTTGAGGCAAATCGAGTTAAATTATTTTTTTCTTTTTATTGAAGTGTTTTTTTTTTTATAAAAAATAAATATTTTTATTACTTTAAGTAAAATTATTTCTTAATAACAAATTTTCTATGCTTTATTTTCTAAAATATTTAATTAACTTAATTACACGTTTTTTCCTGTTACAAATCTTATGTATTCAATCATTTAGTGTGATTTTTTTTTTTTTACTATTTGTTCATTTTGTTTTATATCTAAAAAAAGGTTCTATTCTTCTTCTTTATTGGCCCAACAGGCCTATGGTGGGCTAAGTTCGTCTTCGTACTGACATATTTCGAGGCAGCAGATGTTTTCTTTTTACGGGGTAGGGCTGTTCGTCCTAGCCCAAAGCCATACAATCATATGAATTTTATTTACATTTTTATCTTATTTTTTGGAAAAAGGGAATAGAGGGAGTTCGGTTCTACAAACGAAAAACAAAAATTAAGATTGGTATTAAAATGATTTCCAGTAACGCTCTAATTATTCTAAAATAAAATTAAAAATGCTTAAGAGTTTTTATAATAAGACGCTTAAAATCTTTTAAGACTCCGTAATTTTCATACATTACTTACTTAATTAGAGTACCGAAACATTAATATGCATTACCGAACAAATAGTTTAAACTATTATAAATGATTGAAGATTAAAGTTTTTTAATGACTAGAGGAACAATGTAATCTCATTAGCGTATGGAAACAATGTTTAAGCCTGAAATAATTTTTCTTTTATTTTTATTCTTGCATTACAATTATTGCATAAGCTCTGCAGTTAAAAAAAACTTTTAACAATTAAAAGTAATTATTCTTTAGTTGAAGTGAGGTACCGTTCAAAAAATTTATCATTTTTGCTTCTAGAGATGATAATTAATGAAATTAAATCAAGTATGCAAATAATGATAAATGATTTTAAATGATAGTAAAGTCTTAATGATCTTCGTTTCGATAAATCTGCAAAAGTATTCGCAAAAAGAGTTTTAAAAGCAAATCTACTTAGTTTAATTTTTTCCTTTTATTGAAGTTTTTTTTTTAAAAAAAAATTAAATATTTTTATTACTTTAAGTAAAATTATTTCTTAATAACATATTTTCTATGTTTTATTTTCTGAAATATTCAATTAATTTAATTATACTTTTGTGCTTTCCTGTTAAAATACACATATATTTAACCATGTAATATTGATTTTTAAACATTTTTTTTTAAATTTTGCTTTATGTCTAAAAATTGAATTTTCGAAATTCAATTTTTCTGCTTGTGCTAAATCGAAGAAGAGGATAATTGCGATACGTATTGCAGAATACAAATACATGTTTACTATTTTGAGGGGCCATAACTAAGCTGACAGCAATCAAAATCATAATATCTTTACATTTTACCTTGATGTAGCATCGCCAAATAACTTGCATCAACGTAATTCTGCAATTGCTCTCATTTGGGTAAATGATATTGACTGCCTGCCATGGCGACAGAGGCGGGCAGGTTATGATAGGAATGCATAGTGAGTATATTTCTGGACATTAAAGTATCTACACCTGCAAGGGAAGCAAGTAGAAGAATCACATTTATTGTACACATGCCATATGATGGAAGGAAGATTTTATTAAAGTTATAGGTAATCGTGAGGTATAGAGCATGCAGAAATCAATGTTAACTTCAGTCTTTTCTCGCAATAATTATAGCTCTAATTCAGATGGGCATCAATTCGAACTGAGTTTGGATGGCAAATTCGGATACAGCATTCCATGTTGCTCAAACTGAACACCAGAGTTCATAAATCGTGCTGATTTGCGATATGGTTTTATAATTTATTCAACATACGAATGTTAAGATTTATGATGTTCCATAATCATTACATTTCGTCATCTTTCATGTGATTATAATTACAAATACAGCGTATGATGTATGGATATTTAATAATTTTATTATGAAATTTCACAGATGATTAAAGTAAAACAATAAATAACATCAAATATTTCTCTTTGTTAAAGCAGCACCACATTTACAAATATTTTAATATCCAAATAGCAACAACACATTCATGCTGGCAAATGTTCCCCATCCTTTTTAACTAACTCAACACACCCTTTCCTATAATAAAGCAGAATTATTCTTATCGCTAAACTTGAGTTTGAGGTCTCCGAAAGCTACCAATTACCCATGATTGCTTCATTAAAGAAGGCAGCATGCCGCGCTTCCGGCCACTTCATTGCCCTGAAAACTCAACAGAAAAGGTTTGAAAGCGAAGCTCGTAAAAGGTTAAAGGCTCTCTTGTTGTTTACTTCAGGGGATTGTTTCGCCAGGGTTATAAATTTCCCCTCTTGCCGTGGATTCTAAGAAGCAGCCTGAATGAAAAGGCAATTAACCTCTGGAGAGAAGCAGATATTCACAATTTTGCCCGACAGTAATTTCCGGACGCATTGGCAGGGATAACACCTTTTCGCTTCAGGTAGTGTTTCTTGTTCTGAAACCGTAATTAGTGGCTCAAGGAGAACGTTTGTGATCTTGATGGAAATTAGCAGATTGTTTCGTTGTTGTTGTTAGTAAAATAATCTTAATTGTTATTCTTAATCAAGAAAACTCACAAAATAGTATTTCGATAATCTTTTACTGTATCCATAAACATATAACTAATATTTAATTATTACAATTTTAGAAAGGAAGTTAGTAGTGATATAACGATTTGTTTTGATTTTTAAATAATTTGAAAATTGAAAATTATGTTTTGAAACTTTTAATATATTTACATAATACATTTTTAGAGGCTTGATGCCCGAGTGGCTAGCGCTGTGGTGGTCGGTACCACAGTTTTCGGGTTGGAGTGAAGGATGTCCATGGACGTCGCGGTGCCATGGATGTTTGTAGTTGTTCGGAATCCACTTTAAACCGTAGGTCCCGGTCTAACATGATCGTAGAGCGCGGTAAAAGTATTGTTACTCCGCGTCCGTAGCTTATCTTCAAGCTACACGCACCTCCTATTTAGTGCTAACTGACTAACGTCAGCGTAATGCTTGCCATAAGGCAAAAAAAGACAACTGTCTAAATAATTGCCAGCTGCATTATAAAAAAAAAAAAATCTTTACTAATTTCGTCCTTAACCTAATAATGTACAGGCGTCTATATTAAAATGTAATTTTTGTTTGTAAAAATTGCATACATTTATAATTATTTAATATTTAATCGTAAATTTATTCATGATCACTAATTTTCTCATCCCTTACACTAGGAAATCATCACACCCTCTGTTAGAAACAGTTCAAATCAGGAATCTTTATTTTGTTTTATTATAAAAATTATAGCTCTAATTTCGATGGGCATCTAGTCGAACAAGGATGGCAAAAGTTTGGATGCAAATTCGGAAAAAAACATTACTTGTTGCTCCAACTGAACACCAGAGTTCACAAATTGTGTTAACTGGCCATACGGTTTTATAATTTATTCACCATAAGCTTTTATAATTTATGATGTTATAGCTCCATAATCATTAAATTTCGTCATCTTGTATATGATTTCAATTACAAATACTACGTATGATATGTGAGTATTTGATTATTTTACTATGAAATTTCTCACATTATTAAAGTAAAACAATAAATACCATCTAATATTTCTCTTTGTTAAAGCAGCGCAACATTAAAAATATTTTAATATCCAAATAACAACAACGCATTCATGCTCTGAAATGTTTCCCCATCCATTATAACTAACTCAACATACCCTTTGCTATAATAAAGCAGATTTATTCTTATTGCTAAACTCAAGTTTGAGGTCTCCAAAAGCTACCAATTACCTACGATTGCTTCATTAAAGAACGCAGCATGGAGCGCTTCCGGCCACTTCACTCCGCTGAAAACCCAACAGAGAGGGTTTGAAGGCGAAGCTCGTAAAAGGTGAATGGCTCTCTTGTTATTTACTGGGGGGATTGTTTCGCCAGTGTTGTAAATTTCCCTCAGCCATGGACGCCTGAATGGAAAGGCAATTAACCTCTGGAACGAAGTAGATATTCACAATTTTGCCCGACAGTAATTTCCGGGCGCATTGACAGGGATAACACTTTTTCGCTTCAGGTAGCGTTTCTTGTTCTTGAGCCGTAATGAGTGGTTCAAGGAGGACGTTTTTGTACTTGCAGATTGTTTTATTCTTGTTAGCACAACACTCTTAATTGTTATTCTTCTGTAAGAAAACACGTAAAATAGAACTTCGAGAACCTTTACACTATCTATAAATATATAACTATTATTTACTTATTCACATTTTTAGAAACGAAGGAAGCAGTGATATAATAATTTGATTTTATTTTAAAATAATTTATACTACATTGAAAATGAATAATTGATATACATTTATCTTACAAGTTTTACTATTTTAAATTTGGTAGTTTATAAATTATTGCTAAATTTTCTGAGCTAGTCAAACGGATGATTGGGAATAACTTTGTAAGAATTTGAGAGATTTAGTAGTCCAGGCGTTTAATTTTTAAAATTACGTATTGTAAAGATTATTGGCTGGCGCTCGGTGCTACAGGATTCTATTTCGAGTATCGGCGGTGTCATGGATGTTTTTAGTGGTTCGGAATCCACTTTAAATTGTAGGTCTCCGCCTAATCTGATTGTAGAGCGTTGGGCGTACGGTTTGTGAAATTATTACTTTATTTTAAATTCAACAATAAGTTATTTATGATGACGATTTATCATTTGAATTGTGCAGAGGATTTACTGGAAAATGTTTTATGTTCTTTAATTTCGATTCGAATTTGTTGTTCTTGTGTACAAGGTGTTTAATTTAAACTTTTAATATATTTCATTTCTCGTTTAAAATCACCAAATAAAGCCTGTCCCTGTGTTAAGCAAGTGTCCATGTGTTATCTAAGACTCAGACCTATCTGAAGATAACAAATAAGTTAGAGAACATGGAAGAAGTAATAACTTTTATCTTTTAAAAATTTTCAGTGCTCTGTATAGCCTCACCATGACCGTTTAAATATGTGGAGGTAAGGACCTTGACAGCCTTATTTCGTTATCTTCAGATAAGTCTGACACTTCGATGATTGGTATCAAGTGTCTCTGTATTGCCATGATTCTCTATTGCTTGCGAAACCGGCCATTTGGGCAGTCACTACATTTATGTTATGGTTTTATATTTGTGACTTTTCTTGCAATATTCCATCTCACTACATAATTCTGCAAATGCTTTTTGATGTTTACAAGCTCTGGAGCATTTACTACTCAACTCAAGTCGATATTGTAACTGATATAGGCTTTATTTGGTGCTTTTTCCAAGTAAACGAAAAAAGAAAATATTAAAAGTTTAAATTAAACATCTTGTACTCAAGAACTACAAACTCGAATCAAAATTGAAGAACATAAAAAGGCTATCCAGTAAACCATCTATACAATTCAAATGATAAATTGTCATCAGGAATAACTTATTATTGAATTTAGAATATAGTCATTTGAAGAAGTAATTTCACAAGATTACAGACCGTACGCCCTATGCCCACCAGTCAGATTAGATAGATACATTCTGTTTAAAGTGGATTCCGAACCACTAAAAACAACCATGACACCGCCGATACACAAAATAGAATTCTGTGTCACCGAGCGCCGGCCAATAATCTCTAAAATACGCAATTTTAAACTTAAGCGCTTGAACTGCTGGATCACTCATATTCTTACAAAGGTATTCCCCATTATCCGTTTGATTAGCTCATAAAAACTAGCAAGAGTTTATAAAGTACCAAATTTAAAATAATAAAACTTGTATGATAAATGTATATAAATTATTCATTTTCAATAAAGTATAAATTATTTTAAAATAAAAATAAAATCATTATATCACTACTTCCTTCGTTTTTAAAATTTTTATAATTAAATAGTAGATATATATTTATCCATAACGTAAAAAGGTTATCGAAATACTATTTTGTGAGTTTTCTTGACTAAGAATAAAAATTAAGAGTATTGTACGAACAACAACAAAACAATCTGCTAGTTTAAATGATTAATTATATTTTCACTTCTACTACTACACTATCCCATTTATCTTCTCAAAACATAATTTTCAATAGAGTATAAATTATTTTAAAATAAAATCAAATTCCTTATATCACAATTCATTTTCAGTTCTAAAACAGTGAATAATTAAATAATAGTTATTTATTTATGGATAAGCGAAAGTTTATCGAAATAATATTTTGAAATTTCTCTTACCAAAGAATAACTATTAAGAGTATTGTACAGACAACAACAAAACAATCTGCTAATTTCCATCGAGAACATAAACGTCCTCCTTGTACCACTCATTACGGCTTCAGAAGAAGAACCTGAAACGAAAAGGTGTTATCCCTGCCAATGCGCCCGGAAATTACACTCAGTGCAAAACTGTGAATATCTGCTTCACTCCGGAGGTTAATTATCATTTCATTCAGACCCCTTCTTAGCATCCAGGGCCGAGGGGAAAATTTATAACCCTGGCGAAACAATCCCCGAATAACAAGAAAGCCATTCACCTTTTACGAGCTTCGCTTTCAAACCCTTTCTGTTGGGTTTTCAGCGGAATGAAATGGCATGCTGCGTTCTTTAATGAAACAATCGTGGTAGCAATCGTAATCGTGGTCGAGCAATCGTGGTAGCTTTCGGAGACTTTGAACTCAAGTTTAGAGATAAGAATAAATCTGCTTTATAGGAAAAGGGTGTGTTGAGTTAGTTAAAATGGATGGATGAGCATTTGGAGGGCATGAATGGGCTGTTGTTATTTGGATATTAAAATATTTGTAAATGTTGTTGCGCTGCGTTAGCAAAGAGAAATATTAGATGGTATTTATTATGTTACTTTAATCATGTGAGAAATTTCGTAGTAAAATAATTAAATTGTCATATGTCATACACTGAGTTTGTAATTAAAATCATCTACAAGATGACGAAATTTAATGATTATGGAGATGTAATATCATAATTTATGAAACCGTATAGTGAATAAATTATAAAGCTGTATGGCAAATCAGCATGATTTATAAACTCTGGTGTTCAATTGGAACAACATAGAATGTTGGATCAGAATTTACCATCCAAACTTTGCCCCACCAAATTAGAGCTGTACTATTATAATAAAAACAAAATAAAGATTCATGATTTGACCTGTTTCTTCAACAGAGGGTGCCATAATTTCCTAGCGTAACGGATGAGAAAATTTGTGATCATGAATATATTTACGATTAAATATTAAATAATTATAAATGTAGGCAATTTTTACTAAGAAAAAATGCATTTTAATATAGACGCCTGTACATTATCTGGAAATTATTAATTTTTTTTAATACAGCTGGCAATTACTTAGATAGTAGTTTTTTATGTCTTAAGGCAAGAACTACACTGACTATAATAACTTAGCACTACCCAGGAGGTGTGTTTAGCTTGACGATAAGCTACGTAAGCAGAATAACAATACCCCTGCAGGGCTCTACGATCCTGTTAGACTGGGACCTACTGTTTAAAGTGGTTTCCGAACCACTACAAACAGCCATTGCAGGGCCCAACCCACGGACTTCATCCACTCGAACACGAATTCTGTGGTACCAAGCGCCACAGCGCTAGAGCCTCCCGACCACCAGATCCCTTAAAATGTATTATGTACATGCATTTAAAGTTTCATAACATTATTTTCAATACAATAAAAATTATTTAACAATAAAATGGAATCACTACATTACTACTACCTTCATTTCTAAAATTGTGACAATTAAATAATAGTTATATATTTATGAATACAGTAAAAGGTTATCGAAATACTATTTTGTGAGTTTTCTTGACTAAGAATAATAATTAAGAGTATTGTACAGAGAACAACAACACAATCTGCTAATTTCCGCCAAGAACACAAACGTCCTCCTTGAAACACTGATTACGGTTTCGGAACAAGAAACGCTACCTGAAGTGAAAAAGGTGTTATCCCTGCCAATGTGCCCGGAAATTATTCTCAGGGCAAAATTGTGAATATCTGCTTCTCTCCAGAGGTTAATTATCTTTCCATTCAGGCCCCTTCTTAGCATTCAGGGCCGAGGGGGAAATTTATAACCCTGGCGAAACAATCCCCGAAGTAAATAACAAGAGAGCCATTCACCTTTTACGAGCTTCGTTTCAAACCCTTTCTGTTGAGTTTTCAGCGGAATGAAGTGGCCGGAAACGCGCGGCATGCTGCGTCCTTTAATGAAGCAATCATAGGTAATTGGTAGCTTTCGGAGACCTTGAACTCATGTTTAGCGATAAGAATAAATCTGCTTTATTATAGGAAAGGGGGTGTTGAGTTAGTTAGAATGGATGGGGGAACATTTGAGAGCATGAATGTGCTGTTGTTATTTGGATATTTAAATATTTGTAAATTTTGCGATACTGTAACAAAGATAAATATTAAATGGTATTTGTTATGTTATGTTAATCCATGTGAGAAATTTCATGGTAAAATAATTAAATACTCATATGTGATACACTGTGTTTGTAATTATAATCATATACAAAACCACGAAATTTAATGATTATGGAGCTGTATCATTATAAATTATAAAACCTTATGTGAATAAATTATAAAGCTGTATGGCAAGTCAGCACGCTTTATGAAATCTGGTGTTCAGATGGAAAAACATCCGCATTGGTTGGACCCGAATTTACCATGGAAACTTTGCCTATCCAAAATTAGAGCTTTAAGTATTATAATAAAACAAAAATAAAGATTCAAGATTTGACCTCTTTCTAACAGAGGGTGTGGTGATTTTCCTAGTGTAACGGATGAGAAAATTTGTGATCATGAATATATTTGAGATTAAATATTAAATAATTATAAACGTAGGCAAGTTTTACAAAAAAAAAAAAAAAAAAAAAAAAAAAAAAAAAAATTGCATTTTATTACAGAGGCCTGAACATTCTCTGATTAAGAAAGATTTCGGAATTTCCTAATATAGCCTGAAAATATTTAGACAGTTTTCTTTTATGCCTTAAGGCAAGAGCTGAACTGACGTTACTCACTCTTAGCACACCCCAGGAGGAGTGTGTAGCTTGAAAGTAAGCTACAGAAGAGGAGTAAAAACTACCCTTGCAGCTCTCTACGATCATGTTAGACTGGTACCTACGGTTTAAAGGGGATTCCGAACCACTACACACATTCATGGATATCCTCCACTCGAACCCGAAACCTGTTGTACCGAGCGCCACCGCGCTAGCCATTGTCCATCAAGCCATTAAAAAGTATTATGTAAATCTATTTAAAGTTTCAAGACAAAATTTTCAATACAGTATAAATTATTTAAAAATAAAATCACATCGTTATATCACTACTACTTTCATTTCCAGAATAATTTTGATAAATAAATAATAGTAATATATTTATGGATACAGTAAAAGGTTATCGAAATACCATTTTGAGAGTTTTCTTGACTAAGAATAACTATTAAGAGTATTGTGCAAAGAACAACAAAAGAATCTGCTAATTTCCATCAAGAACACAAACCTCCTCCTTGAATCAATAATTACAGCTTCAGAATAAGAAAGACTACCTGAAGCGAAAATAGGTTAACCCTGCCAATGCAGCCGGAAATTACTCTCAGGGCAAAATTGTGAATATCTGCTTCGCTCCAGAGTTTAATTATCTTTCCATTCAGGCTGCTCCTTAGCATCCAGGGCCGAAGGGGAAATTTACAACCCTGGCGAAACAATCCCCCGAGGTAAATAACAAGAGAGCCGTTCACCTTTTACGAGCTTCGCTTTCAAACCCTTTCTGTTCAGTTCTCAGCGGAATGAAGTGGCCGGAAGCTCGCCATGCTGCGTTCTTTAATGAAGCAATCGTGGGTAATTGGTAGCTTTTTTGAGACCTCAGACTCAAGTTTAGCGATCAGAATAAATTTGCTTTATTGTAGGAAAGGGTGTGTTGAGTTAGTTAAAATAGATGGGAACACATTTGGAGTGCATTAATGTGCTGTTATTCGGATATTATAATATTTGTAAATGTTGTTGTGCTGTTTTAACAAAGAGAAATATTAGACGCGATTTATTATGTTTCTTTATTTATCTGAGACATTTCATAGTAAAATAATTAAATGCTCATGTATCACACTGTGTTTGTAATTATAATCATATGCGAGATGAGAAAATTTAATGACTATGGAGCTGTAACATCATAAATTATAAAATTATACGGTGAAAAGTAAATAAATAAAACAATATAAAGATTAATATTTTGAACTGTTTCTAACAGAGGGTGTACTAATTTCCTGAGATAGATGAGATAAGTTTGTGAAGATGAATATGTTTTCGTTTAAATATAAAATAATTATAAATGTATATATACAATTGTTAGAAATAAACATTATATTTTAATATAGACGCCCATACATTATTTGATTAAGAAAGAAGTTATTAAAGCTAGTTAAATATATTCAATGCCTTACGATTAAAATTGCTATGTTAGTAAGGGAAGCTGTCCTGACCACATGATATATATGCTGTCCTAAATTTCCTCAATACAGAAGGTGTTCGACATTTGTACGCTACTTTAGCAAATTGAAATATTAGATGGTATTTATTGTATTATTTCTATCGTCTGAGAAATTTCATAGTATAAAAATTAAATTCTCATATGTCATAAACTGATTTTGTAATTATAATCATTTACAAGATGACGAAATTTAATGATTATGGAGGTGCAATATCATAAATTATGAAACCGTATAGTGAATAAATTATAAGGCTGCATGGCAAGTCAGCACGATTTATGGTGTTCAGTTGGAACAAAATATAATGTCGGATCAGAATTTACCATCCAAACTTTGTCCATCCAAATTAGATCTATAACTATTATAATAAAACAAAATAAAGATTCATGATTTGACCTGTTTCTAACAGAGGGTGGGATGATTTCCTAGTGTATCGCATGAGAAAATATGTGATCATGATTATATTTACGATTATATATTAAATAATTATAAATGTAGACAAGTTTTACAAAAAAAATTGCACTTTAATATAGACGCCTATACTGTATCTGGTTAAGACCGAAATTATTAAAGATTTTTTTTTAATACAGCTGGCAAATACTTAGAGTTGCCTTTTATGCCTTACGTCACGCGCTGAAACTACGTTACTTAAAAGGTATTAGGTAAATGTATTTAAAGTTTCTAAACAAAATTTTAAATGCTGTATAAATTATTTAAAAATAAAATCACACCATTATATCGCTACGACTTTCACTTCTAAAATTGTAAATAATTAAATAATAGCTATATATATATATATGGATACAGTAAAAGGTTATCGAAATACTATTTTGTGAATTTTCGTGACTAAGAATAACAATTAAGAGTATTCTACAGAGAACAACAAAACAATCTGCTAATTTCTATGATGAACACAAACGTCCTCCTTGAACCACTCATTACGGCTCAAGAACAAGAAACGATACCTGAAGCGAAAAGGTGTTATCCCTGCCAATGCGCCCGGAAATTACTCTCAGGGCAAAATTGTGAATATCTGCCTCGCTCCAGAAGTTAATTGCCTTTCCATTCATGCCCCTTCTTAGCATTCAGGGCCGGAGGGAAATTTACAACCCTGGCGAAACAATCCCCCAAGTAAATAACAATACAGCCATTCACCTTTTACGAGCTTCGCTTTCAAACCCTTTCTGTTGAGGTTTCTGCGGAATGAAGTGGCCGGAAGTGCGGCATGCTACGTTCTTTAATGAAGCAATCGTAGGTAATTGGTAGCTTTCGCAGACCTCAAACTCAAGTTTAGCGATAATAATAAATCTGCTTTATTATAGGAAAAGGTGTGTGTTGAGTTAGTTAAAATGGATGGGATGCCATTTGCGAGTATGAATGTGCTGTTGTTATTTGGATATTTAAATATTTGTAAATGTTGCACTGCTTTAACAAAGAGAAATATTAGATGGTATTTATTATGTTACTTTTAATCATATGAGAAATTTTATAGTAAAATAATTCAATACTCATATATAAAACCCTGTGTTTGTAATTATAATAATGTACATAACGACGAAATTTAATGATTATGGAGCTTGTAATATCATAAATTTTAAAACATTATGTTTAATAAATCACAAGACCGTATGGCAAGTCAGCACGATTTATGAACTCCGGTGTTCAGTTGGTGCAACATAGAATGTTTTACCCGAATCGAATTTACCGTCGAAACTTTTGCCAATCCAAATTAGATCTATAACTAGTATAATTAAACAAAATAAAGATTCATGATTTGATCTCTTCTAACAGAGGGTGCGATGATTTCCTAGTGTAACGGATGAGAAAATTTCTGATCTTGAATATATTTAAGATTAAATATTAAATAATTAAAAATGAAGGCAATTTCTAAAAAGAAAAATTACATTTTAATATAGACGCCTGTACATTTTCTGGTTAGGAACGAAATTATTAAAGATTGTTTTTTCTAATGCAGCTGATAATTAATTAGACAATTGATTTTTATGCTTTAAGGCAAGCGCTGCAATACTCACATAGCACTGCCCAGTAGGTGCGTATAGCTTGAAGATATGCAACGGACACGATTAACAGTACCCCGCAACACTCTTGACCGGGACCTACGTTTTAAAGTGGATTTCGAACCACTACAAACATCGGTGGCAGCGCCACATCTATGGACATTCTCGTCTCGAACCCGAAACTTGCGGCATCGAGCGATACAGCGCTCGGCCATCAGAACCCTAAAAATGTATTATGTGATTGTATTAAGAGTTTCAAACCGTAATTTTCAATACAGTATAATTTAATTAAAAATAAAATCAAACCATTACATCACTATAACCTTCATTTCTAAAATTGTGAATAATTAAATAATAGTTATATATTTTTGGATACAATAAAAGGTTATCGAAATACTATTTTGGACTAAATTTTCTTGACTAAAAATAACAATTAAGAGCATTGTACAAGCTACAACAAAACAATCTGCTAATTTCCATCAAGAACACAAACGTCACCCTTGAACCACTAATTACCGCTTCAGAACAAGAAACACTACCTGAAGCAGAAAGGTGTTATCCTTGCCAATACGCCCGTAAATTACTCTCGGTGAAAAATTGTGAATATCTGCTTCGCTCCAGAGGTTAATTACCTTTCCCTTCAGGCCTCCTTCTTAGAATGCAGGGCCAAAGGTAAAATTTCTAACCCTAGCGGAACAATCCCCGAAGTAAATAACAAGAGAGCCCTTCACCTCTTATGAGTTTCGCTTTCAAACCCTTCTGTTGAGTTTTCAGCGGAATGAAGTGGCCGGAAGCGCGGCATGCTGCGTTCTTTAATGAAGCAATCATGGGTAATTGGTAACTTTCGGAGACCTCAAAGTCAAGTTTAGCGATAAGAATAAATCTGTTTTATTATAGGAAAGGGTATGTCGAGTTAGTAATAAATGATGGGAGAACATTTGAGGGCATGAATGTGCTGTTGTTATTTGGATATTAAAAAAATTTGTAAATGTTGTTGCGCTGCTTTAACAAAGAGAAATATTAGATGGTATTTATTATGTTATTTTAATCATGTGAGAAATTTTGGTATAGTTAAATAGTCATATATCATACACTTGTGTTTGTAATTATAATCATGTAATTATAATCCATGTAATTAATCATGTAATCCATGTAATTATAATCATGTAATCCATGTAATTATAATCATGTAATCCATGACGAAGTTTAATGATTATGGAGCTGTAACATAATACATTATGAAACCTTAAGCTGAATACATTATAGAACCGTATGACAAGTTAGCATGATCTATGAACCTGGTGTTCAGTTGGAGCAACATGGAATGTTGTATTCGAATGTGTCATCCAAATTTTGTTCAACTCTATGTCCATCCAAATTAGAGCTATAATTATTATTATGAAAAACAAAATAAAAGATTCATGATTTGACCTGTTTGTAAGACGAGTGTGATAATTTTCCTAGTATACGGAGGAGAAAAATTTGTCATCATGAATATATTTACGATAAAATATTAAAATAATTATAAATGTAGGCAAGTTTTATAAATGAAAATTACATTTTAATATAGACTTCTGTACATTATCTGGTTAAGAACGAAATTAGTAAAGATTTTTTTCTAATGCAGATGCCAATTACTTAGACAGTTATCTTTTATGCCTTTAGACAAAGCGCTATACTGATATTACTCACTTAGCACTACCCAAGAGGTGCGTGTAGCTCTAAGATAAGCTACGGACGCGGAGTAACACTACCCTGCAGCTTTCTACGATCATATTAGACCGGTACCTACGGTTTAAAGAAAGAAAAACAGAACGACTGTTGTACAGACATCCATGGACATCCTCCACTCAACCTGAAACCTGTTGTACCGAGCGCCACAGGGCTGTTCAAAACAAAATTTTCAATACGGTACAAAGTATTTTAAAGTAAAATCACATCATTATATTACTACTACTTTGATTTCTACAATAATTTTGATAACTAAATAATAGTTATGCATTTATGGACACAGCAAAAGGTTATCGAAATAATATTTTGAGATTTCTCTTGCCATAGAATAACTATTAGAGTATTGTACTATTGACAACAGCAACAAAAAACAATGTGCTAATTTCCATCAAGAACACAAAGGTCCTCCTTGAACCACTCATTACGGCTTCTGAACAAGAAACGCTACCTGAAGCGAAAATTTGTTATCCCTGCCAATGCGCCGGAAATTAGTCTCGGGGCAAAATTTTGAATATCTGCTTCGCTCCAGAGGTTAATTACCTTTCCTTTCAGGCTACTTCTTAGCATCCAGGGCCGAGGGGAAATTTATAACCCTGGCGAAACAATCCCCAGAGTAAAAAACAAGAGAGCCATTCACCTTTTACGAGCTTCGCTTTCAAACCCTTTCTGTTGAGTTTTCAGCGGAATGAAGTGCCGGAAGCGCTGCATGCTGGGTTCTTTAATGAAGCAATCATAGGTAATTGGTACATTTCGAAACCTCAAACTCAAGTTTAGCGATAAGAATAAATTTGCTTTTATTATAGGAATTTGTGTGTGTTGAGTTAGTTAAAATGGATGGAAGAACATTTGGAGGGCATGGTTATTTGAATATTACAATATTTGTTAAATGTTCTGCTTCTTTAACAAAGAGAAATATTTGAGGCGATTGATCATGCTACTTTAATCATCTGATAAATTTCATAGTAAACTAGTTAAACACCCATATATCATACACTGAGTTTGAAATTATAATTACATATAATATGACTTAATTTAAAGATTGTGGAGTTTTAACATCATAAATTATAAATTCATATGGGAAAATTCACAAATAACGAGTCACAAATTCCTAAATCGGGGCACATAGTTCGTGAAGGCAACATGTGTATATTTTTGGCGTTTAGTAAACTGTAGTTGCTGAAATCCGATATAGATTTCGGCATGGACCTTCTCGAATTCCACCTGTATAACAGTCATGAGATCTTGTCCAATACATGCAATAAAATCCCACAATAAGCAACCACCATTCTAGGAGGTTACTGCTTTTAAATCCCACTGCTTTTAAATTCGAATGGGTATCAGAAGCCGTTCTTAGAAGGATTGACAAGATCTTTTAATAAGAAATGCAATTCCTGCATGAAAATTTCCACTTAGTCTTTCCATTTAAAGATATTGATGTTGATGTTATATTATCTGCTTTGAGAATAGAATTGAAATGATTCGCTTCCACTAGCATATTGTGCAATCATCATAGTCTCAAGGTGGGCAAAGGCTGACAAATTTAGAGACAGGGAGATGATTTCCTTTTACGGTAAAGGTTTATCAGCACTACGCTCAGAACTATAAAGCCCTATTAGACTGGGACCTACGAATTGAATTGGATTGCAAACTACTGCAAACATGGCAACGCCAGGATTCGGACTCGAAGCCTGTGACACACTGAGCGCCAGAGCGCTACATTCAGCCATCAGGCACCGGCATATATTGACTTTCATTTAAATTCTCCTTTTGTTAATTGGATGCTTATAATTTTTTATTATACAGTTTTTCGTAGTATAATGACCTTATACAGTTTTCATGGCACAATGGCCTTTTATTGTTTTATACAAAAGTATCGAAGTGATATTACTATTTTATATGCAAATATTAAAATTGATTACTCCATTAGAATCAATATTAGTTCACTATACGAGCAGAACAAAAATTCTTAGTAGCGTAAATTGTATAAAAAATAGATTCTGCACATCAAAGTAAAGAGTTAAAAATAGGAATAGAGCGTATTTAAATGCAACGCTTCATTAACTCTTTCAAAACGATATCGATTTCGATTCAGTTTCCAACCCCTTTTAAGTCAATAAAAATTGGAACAGGGATGAGTCATTTTTCCATCTCCCATGGACTCGGAAATCGTTTAATGATAATTCATTTCTGGATCATATCCTTTCAGAAATTTGTCGTCCTGACAACGCAGTCGTTATGTGTTTTGAGAAAAATCGTTTCCGTTTCCAAGCAACGTCGATCTGGGAAAAATATTTTCGCTTCCTGTTTTCTTTATCAAAGATATCGTTTGACATCTTCTAATCCCCATATCACGAAATGAAGTGAAGTACTTCAATTTGTTTCTCTGTCTAAGAGCTTAGGATGTGAAAAACTCTATATAAGAACGAATTATGGGGAAGCTAAAATAGAAATTTTGATAGAGCACAGAATTTTCAGACGGCTATGGTTTTACAGTCTGTTTTCTATGATATTGATTACTTTTAAAAAATAAAAATAACACTTTGATCAAAAAGAGACATCGATTTAAAAGTTGGTTTTTGGAAATATTATCTTTTCCAGAAAATGTTCATGGTTATATAAGTTTTGTACTAATAAAGCATTTTTAAGCTAAAGTTTTGTATATATTATATATATATAAATTACATCAATATAATCCATTTCGTTTGTTACTAAAAGATATAAAAAATATTTTAAAACAGAAACTAAGGATAAAAACCAATTTGAAAAAATTTTTAATTAAAACATTTTTTCACGGGAAATAATATATGTTAAGTTGAACTTATGAATACGTCGTTATAAATAATTTACTACATTTTCTAATTAGTTTTCATTATATTGCAATTTTTTATTATGCAGACATTGCGGGATTAATAAATAATTAAATATACGATAATTAAATATTTAATAAGATAAAATCAACTATTAGGAATAATTAAGAATTTAATTATTTAATAAAAGTAGATTTCTTAAATCTTAAACAGAGGTATGGTAGTTATTTTTGAGCGAAAAACGTGCACTGAATCTATCTAATAGAACTTTATTATATAATATGATTTTAATATAATAATATATTTATGTTATAGAAGATGAACATTAATGTTTTATGAAAACGCATTTCTTAAGTAATTACGATGATCAGTTTTTAAAATTTTTGAATATTCATCTAATTAAATTACCGAAATATTATAATATAAAAAGATGTCATTCCCTATTCTTGAGATACACTCATACTTTATATTATTTACAGTTTACAATTTATTTTATTTTTATATATTAATTTAATTTTATATATATATAATGAGCAAAGTTAGTGGCATGATATAAAATATTTTGAGAGTGAAAAAATAATTGTCATATTAATTTAAAAGCAAAACCAATAACAAGTTACTCTTTCCAGCTTATATTTATTAATTCGAAGAGTTTTTCTGAATGATAGACAACAGAAAATAAGTCCACCAGCAGAAAAAATAAATCCTTTTGTTTATAACCAACTCTTTCTAACAAATGCTGTTTGGAACTCGCCTCTTTGATAAATTCCTTTTCGTATTTCTGTCCAACACACCACGCGTATTTTTTGTTGGCACTCTTTCAAATTCATTTCCTTTTTTTGTTTCAATATTTCCTCGACCTTTTGTCTCTCCCATTCTGTTTGTCGTGGCTCACAGAATTTGTTGATACCCGAGTTTTGTTTTTATGCTAGGATGCAGAAATTCGTATTCGATGTGGGATCAGCACCAGAAGAGTCATGGAACGAGAATGAAAGATTGTGCTAACAAATGCAAAAACAATTCAAAATGGAATTTTCAATACTTCCTTTTTTAAGCCTCATGAGGAAATATCTACATTAATAGATTTAATAAGTTGTTTATCATATAATTATACGCTAGTTTCTTTTTAGTTTTCCACAAGAGGGTTTATTATTATGTATTTTCTAGTATAATTCCAATAACAATCTGATTCAAGTAACAATTGATTCACTTATTATAGTGTAATTCGAGTAACGATTGATTCATTTATTCTAGCGTAATTCGGGGAAACAATTTGATTCAATTAACGAATGTTTCATTTATTCTTGAGTAATTCGAGTAACAATTTGATTCAATTAACGAATGTTTCATTTATTCTTGAGTAATTCGAGTAACAATTTAATTTATTTATGGTATTATTTGAAAAGCAATTTGATTCAAATAACGATTGATTCCCTTATTTTACTTTTAATCCGAAGAATAATGATATAATTCAAGTAACGATTGATCCATTTATTTTAGTGTAATCCAAATAATGATTTGATTCTAGAACGATTGATTCATTTATTCTAGTATAATTCGAGTAACTGATTCAAGTAACGAATAGTTCATTTATTATAGTGTAATTTGAATAGCAATTAGATTCAAGTAACGATTGATGTCTTTATACTACTGTAATATGAATAATGATTTGATTCATGTAACGATTAATTCATTTATTCTAGTGTAATTCGAGTAACAATATGATTCAAGTAACGATTGATGCATTTATTTTATTGTAATTTGTGTAATAATTTGATTAAAGTAACGAATGATTAATTTGCGATAATTAAATAATAGTTACATATTTATGGATACAATAAAAGGTTATCGAAATACTATTTTGTGAATTTTCGTGACTAAGAATAACAATTAAGGGTATTGTACAAAGAACAACACACCAATCTACTAATTTCTATCAAGAACACAAACGTCCTCCTTGAACCACTCATTACGGCTCAGAACAAGAAACTCTACCTGAAGTGAAAAGGTGTTATCCCTGCCAATGCGTCCGGAAATTCTCGGGCAAAAACTGAATATCTGCTTCGCTCCAGAGGTTAATTACCTTTCCATTCAGGCCCCTTCTTAGCTTCCAGTGCCGAGGGGGGAAATTTTTACCCTGGTGAAACAATCCACCCCCCAAGTAAATAACAAGAGAGCCTTCACCATTTACGAGCTTTGCTTTCAAACCCTTTCTGTTGAGTGTTCAGCGGAATGAAGTGGCCGGAAGCTCATCATGCTGCGTTCTTTAATGAAGCAATCACAGGTAATTGGTAGCTTTCGGAGACCTCAAACTCAAGTTTGGCGATAAGAATAAATCTACTTTATTATAGGAAAGGGTGTGTTGAGTTAGTTGAAATGCATGGGAGAACATTTTGTAGCATGTATGTGCTGTTGTTATTTGGATATTAAAATATTTGTAAATGTACACTGCTTCAACAAACATAAATATTAGATGGTATTTATTATGTTACTTTCATCATTTTACAAATTTCAAGGTAAAAATAATTAAATACTCAAATGTCATACACTGATTTTGTAATGATAATCATATACAAGACGACAAAAAATTTAATGATTATGGAGATGTGATATCATAAATTATGAAACTGTATAGTGAATGAATTATAAAGCTGTATGGCAAGTCAGCAAGATTTATGAACTTGTGTTCAGTTGTGTTCAAGTAGGAACAACATAGAATGTCGGATCGAATTTATCATCCAAACTTTGCTCATCCAAGTTAGAGCTGTAACTATTGTGATAAAATAAAATAATGATTCATAATTTGACGGGTTTCTAACAGAGGGTGTGATGATTTCCTAGTGTACCGGATGAGAAAATTTGTGATCATGAATATATTTACGGTTAAATATTAAATAATTATAAATGTAGACAAGTTTCACAAAAAAAAAAAAAAAATTGTAATTTAATGTAGACGTCTGTACATTCTGTGATTAAGAAAGAAATTACTAAATATTTTTTTTTTTCCTAATACAGCTGGCAAATACTTAGACAGCTGCCTTTTATGCCTTAAGGCAAGAGCTGTACCGACGTTACTCACTTAGCACTACCCAGGAGGAGTGTGTAGCTTGAAGATAAGCTAAGGACGCAGAGTAACACTACCCCTGCAGCTCTCTACGATCATGTTACATCGGTACGTACGGTTTAAAGGGGGATTCCGAAATCACTACAGAGATCGATGGACATCCTCCAGTCAAACCAAAACCTGTGGTACCGAGCGCCACAGCGCTAGGCACTCGGTATCAAGTCGTTAAAATGTATTATGTAAATGTATTTAAAGTTTCAAAACAAAATTTTCAATAGAGTATAAATTATTTAAAAACTAAAATCAAATCATTACCTCACAATTCATCCTCATTTCTAAAATTGCGATAATTAAATAATAATTACATATTTATGGATACATTAAAAGGTTATCGAAATACTATTTTGCGATTTCTCTTCACTAAGAATAACAATTAAGGGTATTGTATAAACAACAACATCAAAACAGTGTGCTAATTTCTATCAAGAAACGTTCTCCTTAAACCCCTAATCACGGCTTCAGAACAAGAAACGCTACCTGAAGCGAAAAGGTGTTATCCCTGCCAATGCGCCAGGAAATTACTCTCGGGCAAAATCCTAAATATCTTCTTTCGCGCCAGAGGTTAATTGCCTTTCCATTCAGGCTACTCCTTAGCATCCAGGGCCGAGAGGAAATTTATGACCCTGAAACAATACCCCAAGTAAATAACAAGAGAGCCATCCACCTTTTACGAGCTTCGCTTTCAAACCCTTTCTGTTGAGTTTTCAGCGGAATGAAGTGGCCGGAAGCACTGCATGCTGCGTTCTTTAATGAAGCAATCATAGCTAATAGGTAGCTTTCGCAGACCCCAGACTCAAGTTCAGCGATAAGAATAAATCTGCTATATAGGAAAGGGTGTGTGTTCAGTTAGTTAAAACGGATGGGGGAACATTTGAGAGCACGAATTTGTTGTTATTTGGATATTAAAATATTTGTAAATGTTGTTGTGCTGCTTTAACAAAGATGAATATTAGATAAAATTTACTACATTACTGTAATCATCAGAGGAATTTCATAGTATCATAATTAAATACTCATATATTATACATTGTGTTTGTAATTATAATCATGTACATGACGATGAAATTTAATGATTATGGAGCTGTAACATCATAAATTATAAAAGCATATGAGGGAAAGGTCCCAAATTCCTAAATCAGGGGGCGCATAGCATAGCTATACGATGCCTCAAATTCGTGCAGACAAACATGTGTATATTTTTGGGGGTTAATAAACTGGGATTATAATTGTCCTTTATAGATTTTGGTATAGACCTTCGAATTCCATGTGCATAACAGTCATGAAATCTTGGCCAATACATGCAATAAATTCCCACAATAAGAAACCATCATTATAGGAGGTTACGATTCCCACTGCTTTTAAATTTCGAATGGTTTAGGTAGCCCTTCGTAAAAGGAAATGAGAATAATAATGACATTAATAAGAATGAGAATGCATTTCCCGCATGAAAATTTCTTTGTCTTTCAATTTAAACATATTGATGTCGATGTTATATTATCTTTTTGAGAATAGAATTGAAATGATTCACATCCCCTGGCATATTGTGTCATTATCATAGCCTCATGGTAGGCAAAGGCTGACCCACTGGCAGATTTAGAGACAGTTGTTTTCTTTTTACGGCATAGGGTTATCAGCCCAGTACTCTAAAGCTCTATTAGACTGGGACCTACGAAGTAAAGTGGATTGCAACCTACTACATGCATGGCAACGCCGGTATTCGGACACGAAGCCTGTGACACTGAGCGCCAGAGCGCTAGTCATTCAACCATCAGGCCCCGGCATATATTGACTTTCATTTAAATTCTCCTTTTTTTGTTAATTGATTCTTTTATAACTTTTTTTGATTTATACAGTTTTTTGTAGTATAATGACCTTATACAGTTTTCATGGCCCAATGACCTTATACAGTTTTCATGGCACAATGGCCTTTTATTGTTTATACAAAAAAAGTATCGAAGTGATATTACTATTTTATATGCAAATATTAAAATTGATTACTCCATTAGAATCAATATTAGTTTCACTATACGAGCAGAACAAAAATTCTTAGTAGCGTAAATTGTATAAAAATAGATTCTGCACATCAAAGTGAAGAGTTAAAAATAGGAATAAAACGTATTTAAATAGTGCGCTTCATTAACTCTTTCAAAACGATATCGATTTCGATTCAGTTTCCAGCCCCTTTAAGTCAATAAAAATTGGAACACGGATGAGTCATTTTCCATCTGCCCACATGGACTCGAAATCGTTTAATGTGATAATTCATTTCTGGATCATATCCCCTTTCAGAAATTTGTCGTCCTGACAACGCAGTCGTTATGTGTTTTGAGAAAATCGTTTCCGTTTCCAAGCAACGTCGATCTGGGAAAAATATTTTCGCTTCCTGTTTTCTTTATCAAAGATATCGTTTGACATCTTCTAATCCCCATATCACGAAATGAAGTGAAGTACTTCAATTTGTTTCTCGGTCTAAGAGCTTAGGATGTGAAAACTCTATATAAGAACGAATTATGGGGGAGCTAAAATAGAAATTTTGATAGAGCACAGAATTTTCAGACGGCTATGGTTTTACAGTCTGTTTTCTATGATATTGATTACTTTTAAAAATAAAAATAACACTTTGATCAAAAGAGACATCGATTTAAAAGTTGGTTTTGGAAATATTATTTTTCCAGAAAATGTTCATGGTTATATAAGTTTTGTACTATTAAAGCATTTTTTAAGCTAAAGTTCTGTATATTATATATATATATATATATATATATATATATATATATATATAATTACATCAATATAATCCATTTCATTTGTTACTAAAAGATATAAAAATATTTTAAAACAGAAACTAAGGATAAAAACCAATTTGAAAAAAATTTTTAATTAAAAACATTTTTTTCAAGGGGAAATATATATATGTTAAGTTGAACTTATGAATACGTCACTATAAATAATTTACTACATTTTCAAATTAGTTTTCATTATATTGCAATTTTTATTATGCAGACATTGCTTGATTAATAAATAATTAAATATACGATAATTAAATATTTAATAAGATAAAATCAACTATTAGGAATAATTAAGAATTTAATTATTTAATAAAAGTAGATTTCTTAAATCTTAAACAGAGGTATGATAGTTATTTTTGAGCGAAAAATGTGCACTGAATCTATCTAATAGAACTTTATTGTAGTGTGTTTTATTATATAATATGATTTTAATATAATAATATATTTATGTTGTAGAAGATGAACATTAATGTTTTATGAAAAGGCATTTCTTAAAAAATTACGATAATCAGTTTTTAAAATTTTAAATATTCATCTAATTAAATTACCGAAATATTATAATATAAAAGATGTCATTCCCTATTCTTGAGATACACTCATACTTTATATTATTTACAGTTTTCAATTTATTTTATTTTTATATATTAATTTAATTTTATATATATATAATGAGCAAAGTTAGTGGCATTATATAAATATTTTGAGAGTGAAAAAAATAATTGTCATATTAATTTAAAAGCAAAACCAATAACAAGTTAATTACATTACTCTTTCAAGCTTATATTTATTAATTCGAAGAGTTTTCTGAATGATAGACAACAGAAAATAAGTCCACCAGCAGTAAAAATAAATCCTTTTGTTTATATCCAACTCCTTATAACAAATGCTGTTTGGGACTCGCCTCTTTGATAAATTCCTTTTCGTATTTCTGTCCAACACACCACGCGTATTTTTGTTGGCACTATTTCAAATTCATTTCCTTTTTTTTGTTTCAGTATTTCCTCGACCTTTTGTCTCTCCCATTCTGTTTGTCGTGGCTCACAGAATGTGTTGATACCGAGTTTTGTTTTATGCTAGGATGCAGAAATTCGTATTCGATGTGGATCAGCACCAGAACAGTCATAGAACGAGAATGAAAGATTGTGCTAAAAAATGCAAAAACAATCAAAATGGAATTTTCAATACTTCCTTTTTTTCAAGCCCTCATGGGGAAATAGCTACATTAACGGATTTAATAAGTTGTTTAGCATAGTATCATACGCTACTTTCTTTCTACTTTTCGACAAGAGGGTTTATTATAACGTATTTTCTAGTATAATTCGAGTAACAATTTGTTTCAAGTAACGATTAATTCATTTATTCGTAACGAGTAAAGATTGATTCATTTATTCCAGTAATTCGAGTAATGATATATATATATATATATATATATATATATATGTGTGTGTGTGTATACATAATTACTCCATTATTACCCATTTTATTATATTAAAAGGTCTAAAGAAAGTATTTTAAAGATGAAACTCAGACAAAACAAAGACACAAGTTAAAAAATTTTGAAATTGCTGTTTCATTAAAACATTTCTTTTAATTAAACATTTATTTTGAGTTGGACTTATGAATACTTGGTTATAAATAATTTACTACATTTTCAAATTAGTTTTCATGATATTGCAATTGTTATTATGCAGACAGGTTTGATTTATGAATAATTAAATAGTTAATAAGATAAAAATCAAATATCAAGAATAATTAAGAAATTAATTATTTAAAAAAGTAAATCTATTAAAACTTAAGAGGAGGTATGGTATTTATTTGTTGAGAGAAAAGAGCGCACTAAATCTATCTAATATAACTTTTATTTAGGCTGTTTTATTATGTAATATAATTTTAATATAATATAGTTAATGCTTTATGTTATATAAGATGAACATTAATGCTTTATGAAAACGTGCTCCTTTAAGTAATTAAGATGAGTAGTTTTTAAAATTTTAAAATATTCATCTAATTAAATTATCAAAATATTATAATATGAAAAAAAAGGTCATTATCTATTTATGAGATACACTCATACTTTCATTTAATTATGTACATACAATTTATTTTCATTTTATACATATATAGTGACATTATATAATTATTTAGAAAGCGAAAGAATAATTTTCGTATTAATTAAAAGCAAAATCCATAACAATTTTCATTACTTTGCTCTTCCATACTATATATTTATTAATTTGAAAAGTTTTCTGAATGATAGACAAGAGGAAATAAGTCCACCAGGAGAAAAAAATAAATCCTTTTGTTTATAACCAACTCTTTATAACAAATGCTGTTTGGGACTCGCCTCTTTGATAAATTCCTTTTCGTATTTCTGTCCAACACACCACGCGTATTTTTTGTTGGCACTATTTCAAATTCATTTCCTTTTTTGTTTCAATATTTCCTCGACCTTTTTGTCTCTCCTATTCTGTTTGTCGTGGCTCACAGAATTTGTTGATACCCGAGTTTTGTTTTATGCTAGGATGCAGAAATTCGCATGCTACGCGGGATCAGCATCAGAAGAGACATGGAACGAGAATGAAGGATTTGCTAACAAATGCAAAAACTGTTCAAAATGGAATTTTCAATACTTCCAGTTTTTGAAGCCCTCATAGGGAAATAGCTGAACTAATGGATTTAATAAGTTGTTTATCATAGAATTATACGCTACTTTTTTTTTTTTTTCCCACAAGAGGGTTTATTATACTGCAATTTCCAGTATAATTCGAGTATCCATTTGAGTCAAACAACGATTGATTAAATTAATGTATTGTAATTCGAGTAATATTTTAATTCAAGTAACGACTGTTTCATTTACTCTAGTGTAATTCGAGTAACAATTTGGTTTTAGTAACGATTAATTCGTTTATTGTGTAATTCGAGTAACAATTTAACTCAACGAATGATTCGTTTATTGTAGTGTAATTCGATTATCAATTTGATTCAAGTAACGATCGATTCGTTTATTCTAGTGTAATTTTTATCAATTTGATTCAAGTAAGGATTGATTCATTTATTCTAGCGTAATTGGAGTAACAATTTGATTAAAATAATGATTGATTCATTTATTACAGTGTAATTCGAGTAACAATTTAATGCATTTATTATAGTGCAATTCAAGTAACTATTCATTCATTTATTCTAGTGTAAATCGAGTAAAAATTTAATTAAAGTAACTGATTCATTTACTCTAGTGTAATTAGAGTAATAATTTGATTCAAGTAACAATTGGTTCACTTATTCTAGTTTAAATCGTGCAAAAACACGCAAAAATAATGATTAAGCAATAAGTTTTAAGATTAGTTTTATTACATAGTCATAGCTTTAAAACCAAACACATTTATTATTTTAATTTATAAAAGTGAGTAGTAAAGAATATAATTTATAATGTGTATTGCGTTTAAAAATTACATTCTTTTACAGATATTATTATATGACTTATTTGTGATAATTAAATAATAGTTACATATTTATAGATACATAAAAAGGTTATCTAAATAATATTTTGTGAGTTTTCGGGACTAAGAATAACAATTAAGAGTATCGTACGAACAACAACAGAACAATCTGCTAATTTTCATCATGAACACAAACGTCCTCCTTGAACCACTCATTACGGCTTCAGAGCAAGAAACGCTATCTGAAGCGATAAGGTGTTGTTCCTGCCAGGGAAAATTACTCTGGGGAAAAATTGTGTATATCTGCTTCGCTCCAGAGGTTAATTACCTTTCCATCCAGGCCTCTTCTTAGCATCCAGAGCCGGGAGGGGGGAAATTTATAACCCTGGCGAAACAATCCCCAAGTAAATAACAAGAGAGCCATTCACCTTTTACGAGCTCCGCTTTCAAACCCTTTCTGTTGAGTTTTCAGCGGAATGAAGTGGCCGGAAGCGCGGCATGCTGCGTTCTTTAATGAAGCAATTGTAGTTAATTGGTAGATTTTCGGAGACCTCAAACTCAAGTTTAGCGATAAGAATAAATCTGCTTTATACGAGGGGTGTGTGTCGAGTTAGTTTAAATGTATGGGAGAACATTTGAGAATATGAATGTTCTGTTGTTATTTGGATATTAAAATATTTCTAAATGTTGTTGCTATGCTGTAACAAAGAGAAATGTTAGGTGGTATTTATTATGTTACTTTAATCGCGTGAGAAATTTCACGGTAAAATAATTAAACACTCATAGACTGTGTTTGTAATTAATGTTTGTAAGGTAATCATGTACAGGATGTCGAACTTTAATGTTTATGGAGCGCTAACATCATAAGTTATAAAACATTATCGAAATACTATTTTGTGCATTTTCTTAACTAACAATAATAATTAAGAGTATTGTATAGAGAACAATAAAACAATCTGCTAATTTCCATCAAGAACACAAACGTCTTTTTGAACCATTAATCATGGCTTCAGAAAAAGAAACACTAAGTGAAGTGAATGGCTATTTTTTCAGATGTCTTTCAATAATTTCTACAATATGCAATTTTAAACTTAAACGGCTGAACTACTTGAATTTTTAAAACGGCAACATTATTTCCCATTTTCCGTTTGATTAGCTGAGAAACACAAGCAATAATTTGTACCGAAGTAACAAATCTTAAATAATAAAACATAAAAGATAAATGTATATCAAACATTCACTTTGAAGATTCGAAAAATAATTTTCAATATCATCATTATCAATATCACTACAGCCCAGGATGGGTCAAGATTTTCCTTTGAAGAGATTTCCATGCGTTCCTCTGGGTGACAAGGGTCATCCAATTCTTAACCTTTAGTACAGCAAAATCTTTTTCAACTGCGATCGATACATTATTACTCTTAAATTAAATCATTCATTTTAAATATATTAGCAGTTCAGCTGAAACTACTGATCTTAATAAATTTTATAATATCTGGATCCTCATGGCATTCATAAATGTCTGCCTTGTACCGTCTTCTCCAGCAATCACTTTCCTTAACATCTCCAAGAATAGCCCTTAAAATCTTCCGTTCAAATATACATGAATAATATACAACATTATATCACAATTCATCTTCAATTCTAAAATTGTGATAATTAAATAATAGTTACATATTTATGGATACAATAGAAGGTTATCGAAATAATATTTTGTGAGTTTTCTTCACTAAGAATAACAATTAAGAGTATTGTACAAACAAAAACCAAACAATCTGCTAGGATTTATTGTATTTTCACTACTAAATGTATTTCAAAACATAATTTTCAATAAAGTATAAATTATTTAAAAATAAAATCAAAATCTTTATATCACAACTCATTTTCAGTTTAAAAATTGTGAATAATTAAATAATTGTTATATAATTATGGATACAGTAAAAGGTTATCGAAATACTATTCTGCGAGTTTTCTTGAGTAAGAAAAAGCAGTTAAGAGCAACAACATAACAATCTGCCAATTTCCATCAAGAACACAAACGTTCTCCTTGAACCACTAATTACGGCTTCAGAACAAGAAACGCTACCTGAAGCTGAAAGGTGTTATCCCTGCCAATGCGCCCGGAAATTACTCTCAGGGCAAAATTGTGAATATCTGCTTCGCTCCAGAGGTTAATTACCTTTCCATTCAGGCTGCTTCTTAGCATCCAGGGCAGAGGGGGAAATTTGTAACCCTGGCGAAACAATCCCCACGTAAATAACAAGAGAGCCATTCACCTTTACGAGCTTCGTTTTCAAACCCTTTCTGTTGAGTTTCCGGCGGAATGAAGTGGCCGAAAGCGCAGCATGCTGCGTTCCTTAATGAAGCAATCATGGGTAATTGGTAGCTTTCGGAGACCTCAAACTCAAGTTTAGCGACAAGAATAAATCTGCTTTATTATAGGAAAGGGTGTGTTGAGTTAGTTAAAATGGATGTGCGAACATTTTGGAGGGCATGAATGGGTTGTTGTTATTTGGAAATTAAAATATTTGTAAATGTTGTTGCGCTGCTTTAACAAACAGAAATATTAGATGATATTTATTATGCTACTTTAATCATCTAAGGAGTTTCATGGTACATTAATTAAATACTCACATATCATACGTTGTGTATGTAATAATAATCAGGAACATAAGGACGAAATTTAATGATTATAGATCTTTTGCATCATAAATTATAAAACTGTATGGTGAACAGTTGATAAATAAAACAAAATTAAAAATAAAAAAGTAATAAAATAAATAAATAAAAGGTAATAAATAAAACAATAACCTGATTTGGCATATGATTAACAAAGAGAAATATTAGATGGTATTTATTATTTTACTTTAGTCATCTGAGATATTTCATAGTAAAATAATTAAATACTCATATATCATATGTTGTGTTTGTAATTTTAATCATATACCAGATGACGAAATTTAACGATTGCGGAGTTGTAACATCATAAATTATAAAACCATATGTAGAACAGTTAATTAATAAAACAAAATAAATATTCATTATTTGACCTATGATTAGCAAAGATAAATATTACATGATATTTATTACATTACTTTAATCACGTGAGAAATTTCATTGTAAAATAATTAAATATTAATATATTATACACTGAGTTTGTAATTATAATCATATGCAACAAGATGAAATTTTACGATTATGGAACTGTAACAACATGTAACAACCGTAATAAACCGAAAAATAAATAATAATTATATTTTATTTAAGGATACAGTGAAGGGTTATCGAAATACTATTTTGTGACTTTTCTTGACTAAGAATAACAATTAAGAGCAACAACAAAACAATCTGCTAATTTCCATGCAGAACACAAACGTCCTCCTTGAATCACTCATTACGGCTCAAGAACTAGAAACGCTTCCTGAAGCGAATAGGTGTTATCCCTGCCAATGGGGCCGGAAAACTACTGTCGGGCAAAATTCTGAATATCTGCTTCGCTCCAGAGGTTAATTACCTTTTCATTCAGGTCGCTTCTTAGCATCCAGGAAAGAGGGGAAATTTATAACCCTGGCGAAACAATCTCCCGAAGTAAATAACAAGAGAGCCATTCACCTTTTACGAGCTTCGCTTTCAAACCCTTTCTGTTGAGTTTTCAGCGGAATGAAGTGGCCGGAAGCGCGGCATGCTGCTTTCTTTAATGAAGGAATCATGGGTAATTGGTAGCTTTCGGAGACCTTAGAATCAAGTTTAGCGATAAGAATATATCTGCTTTATTATAGGAAAGGGTGTGTTGAGTTAGTTAAAAGGATGGGGAACATTTGGAGGGCGTGAATGTGCTGTTGTTATTTGGATATTAAAATATTTGTAAATGTTGTGCTGCTTTTAACAAAGAGAAATATTAGATGGTATTTATTACGTTACTTTAATCATGTGAGAAATTTTATAGTCATATAATTAAATACTCAAATATTGTCTTTATAATTATAATCATATAAAGACGGTGTAATTTAATGATTATGGACCTGTAACATCACAAATTACAAATCCATATGGAGAACAGTTAATAAATAAAAAAAAATAATAATTCATGATTAACAAAGAGAAATATTAGATGCGATTTATTGTGTGAATTTGATAATCTGTGAAATTTCAATGTAAAATAATTAAATACTCATATATCATACACTGTGCTTGTAATTATAATCATATACAAGATGACAAAATTCAAGGATTATGGAGTGGTAACATTAGGAATTATAAAACCATACTGCGGACAGTTAATAAATAAAGCAAAATAAATTAATGATTTGACACAGAGAAATATTAAAAGCGTTTAGTTACGTTACTTTTATAATCTGGGAAATTCCATTGTAAAATAATTAAATACTCATACGTCAAACATTGGGGATTGTAAGTATAATCATATACAAGTTGACGATATTTAATGATTATGGAGTTTTCTTGACTAAGAATAACAATTAAAAGTATTGTACAAACTACAACAAACAATCTGCTAGTTTAAATGATTAATTTTATTTTCACTACTAAATGTATTTCAAAAATATAATTTTCAATAGAGTATAAACTATTTTAAACAATAAAATCATTATATCACTACCACCTTCATTTATAAAATTTTGAATAATTAAATAATAATTATATATTTATGGATACAGTAAAAGGTTATCGAAATACTATTTTGTGAGCTTTCTTGACAAAGAATAACAATTAAGACTATTGTACAGATAACAACCAAACAATCTGCTAATTTCCATCAATAACACAAACGTTCTCCTTGAACCACTCATTGCGGCTCCAGAACAAGAAACACTACCTGAAGCGAAAAGGTGTTATCCCTGCCAATGCGCCCGGAAATTACTCTGGGGCAAAATTGTGAATATCTGCCTCGCTTCGGAGGTTAATTACCTTTTCATTCAAATCGCTTCTTAGCATCCAGGAAACAGGGGAAATTTATAACCCTGGCGAAACAATCCCCCAAGTAAATAACAAGAGAGCCATTCACCTTTTACGAGCTTCGCTTTCAAACCCTTTCTGTTGAGTTTTCAGTGGAATGAAGTGGCCGGAAGCGCGGCATGCTGCTTTCTTTAATAAAGGAATGATGGGTAATTGGTAGCTTTCGGAAACCTCAAACTCAAGTTTAGCGATAATAATATATCTGCTTTATTATAGGAAAGGGTGTGTTGAGTTAGTTAAAAAGGATGGGGTACATTTGGAGGGCGTGAATGTGCTGTTGTTATTTCGATATTAAAATATTTGTAAATGTTGCTGAGCTGCTTTATCAAAGAGAAATATTAGATGCTATTTATTATGTTACTTTAATCATCTGAGAAGTTTCATGGTACACTAATTAAATACTCATATATCATACGTTGTGTATGTAATAATAATCAGGAACAAGAGGACAGAATTTAAGGATTATAGATCTTTTGCATCATAAATTATAAAACTGTATGGTGAACAGTTGATAAATAAAACAAAAATAAAAAATAAGAAAGTAATAAAATAAAAAATAAGAAAGTAATAAAATAAATAAATAAAACAATAACCTGATTTGACATATGATCAACAAAGAGAAATATTAGATGGTATTTATTATGTTACTTTAGTCATCTGAGATATTTCATAGTAAAATAATTAAATACTCGTATATCATATGTTGTGTTTGTAATTTTAATCATATACCAGATGACGAAATTTAACGATTGCGGAGTTGTAACATCATAAATTATAAAACCATATGTTGAACAGTTAATTAATAAAACAAAATAAAGATTCATTATTTGACCTATGATTAACAAAGATAAATATTACATGATATTTATCATATTGCTTTAATCACGTGAGAAATTTCATAGTAAAATAATTAAATATTAATATATTATACACTGAGTTTGTGATTATAATCATATGCAACAAGACGAAATTTTATGATTATGGAACTGTAACAAAATGTAACAACCGTAATAAAACCGAAAATTAAATAATAGTTATATTGTATTTATGGATACAGTAAAAGGTTATCGAAATACTATTTTTTTTACTTTTCTTGACTAAGAATAACAATTAAGAGCAACAACAAAAACAATCTGCTAATTTCCATGCAGAACACAAACGTCCTCCTTGAACCACTCATTACGGCTCAAGAACAAAAACTCTACCTGAAGCGAAAAGGTGTTATCCTGACAATGCGGCCGGAAAACTACTGTCGGGCAAAAATTCTGAATAACTGGTTCGCTCCAGAGGTTAATTACCTTTACATTCAGACTGCTTCTCAGAATTTAGGGCCGAGGGGAAATTTATAACCCTGGCGAAACAATCCCCCAGTAAAAATAACAAGAGAGCCATTCACCTTTTACGAGCTTCGCTTACAAACCCTCTCTGTTGGGTTTTCAGAGGAGTGAAGTGGCGGAAGCGCGCCATGCTGCGTTCTTTTAATGAAGCAATCATAGGTAATTGGTAGCTTTCGGAGACCTCAAACTCAATTTCAGCGATAAGAATATATCTGCTTTATTGTAGGAAAGGGTGTGTTGAGTTAGTTAAAAGGATGAGAACATTTGGAGGGCGTGAATGTGCTGTTGTTATTTGGGTATTTAAATATTTGTAAATGTTGCTGCGTTGCTTTAACAAAGAGAAATATTAGATGCTATTTATTATGTTACTTTAATCAACTAAGAAGTTTCATGGTACACTAATTAAATACTCATATGTCATACATTGTGTTTGTAATTATAATCATGTACAAGATGACGAATTTTAATGATTATGTATCTTTAGCATCATAAATTATAAAACCATATGGTGAATAGTTAATAAATAAAATAAAATATTAAAAAACAAATTAATAAAATAAATAAATAAAAGATAATAACTAAAAAAATAACGTGATTTGACTTATGATTAACAAAAGAGAAATATTAAATACTATTTATTAAGTTACTTTAATCATTTAAGAAATTCCATAGTAATATAATTAAATACTCATATATCATACATTGGGGTTTGGAATTATAATCATATACAAGTTGACGAAATTTGTAGATTATAGATTTTTCTTAACTAAGAATAACAATTAAGAGTATTGTACAGAGAAAAACAACAGAACAATCTGCTAATTTCCATCAAGAACACAAACGTCCTCCTTGAACCACTTAGTCTTTCCATTTAAACATATCAATGTTGATGTCATATTATCTGCTTTGCGAATAGAATTGAAATGATTCACATCAACTAGCATATTGTGTCTTCATCATAGCCTCGTGGTGAGCAAAGGCTGTCGACCCACTGTCAAATTTCGAGATGGAAGATGTTTTCTTTTTTATGAGGTAGGTTTATTAGCTCTACGCCCAATATTCTACAGCCATATTAGACCGGGACCTACGAGTTAAAACGGTATCCAAACTACTAAAAACATGGCAATCCTGAATTTGGATACGAAGCCTGTGACGCCGAGCGCCAAAGAGCTAGTCATTCAGCCACCAGACCCCGTTATATCTTGTCTTTCATTTAAATTCTCCTTTTGTTAATTTGCTGCTTTCATAATTTATTGATATTATACAGTTTCCGTAGTATAATGACCTTGTAGAGTTTTCATGGCACAATGACCTTATATTGTTTTTATCAAAATGTATGAAACTGACATTTCTATTTAATATTCAAGTATTGAAATTGATTATTCCATTAGAATGAATATTAATTTAACTGCGAGCAGAGACAGAAAATTCTTACTCGTGTAAATTATATAAAAAATAGATTCTGCACATCAAAGTAAATGGTGAGTTAAAAATAGGAATAAAACGTATTTAAATAGCGCGCTTCATTAACTCTTTCAAAACGATATCGATTTCGATTCAGTTTCCAGCAGCGTTAAGTCAATAAAAAATTGGGACACGGAAGAGTCATTTTTCCATCTGCCCATGGACTCGAAATCGTTTAATGCGATAATTCATTTCTGGATCATATCCCCTTTCAGAAATTTGTCGTCCTGACAACGCAGTCGTTATGTGTTTTGAGAAAAATCGTTTCCGTTTCCAAGCAACGTCGATCTGGGAAAAATATTTTCGCTTCCTGTTTTCTTTATCAAAGATATCGTTTGACATCTTCTAATCCCCATATCTCTCGGTCTAAGAGCTTAGGATGTGAAAACTCTATACTATAAGAACGAATTATGGTAGAGCTATAATAAAAAATTTTGATGGAGCACAGAATTTTTTCAGACGTCTATGATGTTAGATTCTGTTTTCTGTGATATTGTTTACTTTAAAAAATAAAAAAATATTGCTTTGATCACGGAAGACATTGGTTTAAAAATTAGTTTTAGAAATTTTACCGTTCATTACTTAATATATTTAATTTTAATGTTAATTATGTTATAGAAGATGAAATTTAATGTTTTGTGAAAACGTACTTTTTAAGTAATTACGGTGAGCAGTCTTTAAAATTTTAAAATATTCATTGAATTAATTGCATAAAAAATGTCATTCCTATTCCGGAGACGATTCATTTCTATTCACTCGTCGCAATGATTTCAAATTTGAACTGAAAATACCTGAAGAAGGAAGAAGCATCAAAAAAAAAAAAAATTTTTCAAAAAATATTCCGCCAATTTTTTCCATCCAATTTGGTATGATCTTGATGGTGAATGGGATTTCCACTAACAGTGTGACAACTATTGAATGACTTGAATGTCATTTTTTCCCATAAAAAACGAAACAATCAAGTACATTGAACACTAAAGTTGGTTTAATGTGCAACTCATGACCAAATACGTTGTAATTTCAATTCAAAATGTAACTGGCAGTTGAATTCAATTTCTTTATGCCGCTTACAGAGCCATCTATTAATACATTTTGGAACTGTTTCTTGATGCCGTACGGTTTTCCCCTTCTTCAAGTATCTTCTGTTAAAATTTGAACTCATTGTCATGAGCAGCTCTTTTTTTTACAGAATTTTGAAAGTGAGACTTTAATTATAATAGCCCTGTATACACATATATTTACTGAGCGACAGAATAATTTTCATGTTATTTTAAAAGCAAAATCAATAACAATTTCAATTACATTATTCTTCCAAGCTTTATATTTATTAATTTGAAAAAGTTTTCTGAATGATAGACAACAGAAAATAGGTCCACCAGTAGGAAAAATAAATCCTTGTGTTTATAACCAACTCTTTATAACAAATTCTGTTTGGAACTCGGCTCTTTTTGATAAATTCCTTTTCGTATTTCTGTCCAACACACCACGCGTATTTTTTGTTGGCACTCTTTCAAATTCATTTCCTTTTTGGTTTCAATATTTCCTCGACCTTTTGTCTCTCCCATTCTGTTTGTCATGGCTCACAGAATTTGTTGATACCGAGTTTTTATTTTATGCTAGGATGCAGAAATTCGCATGCGACGCGGGATCAGCATCAGAAGAGACATGGAACGAGAATGAAGGATTGTGCTAGCAAATGCAAAAACTGTTCAAAATGGAATTTTCAATACTTCTTTTTTTGAAGCCCTCATGGGGAAATAGCTACATTAATGGATTTAATAAGTTGTTTAGTATAGGATTATACGCTACTTTCCCCAAGAGAAATTTATTATAATGTATTTTCTAGTATAATTCGAGTAACAGTTTGATTCTAGTAACAATTAATTCATTTATTCTAATGTAATTTGAGTAACAATTTGATTCAAGTAACAATTGATTCATTTATTCTAATGTAATTTGAGTAACGATTTGATTCAAGTAACGATTGATTCATTTATTCTAATATAATCGAATAACGATTTGATTCATTTAACGATTGATTCCTTTATTCTAATATAAATCTGAATAATAAGTTGATTCAAGTAACGATTGATTCATTTATTCTAGCGTAATTCGAGAAACAATTTGATTCAATTAACGATTGACTCCTTTATTCTAATGTAATCCGAATAATGTTTTGATTCAAGTAACGATTAATTCTTTTATTCTAGAGTAATTCGAGTAAACATGCGAAAAATAATGATTAAGCAATACGCTTTTTAGATTATTTTATTACATAGTCATGGCATTATAACAAAACATATTTTTTTATTTTGATTTATAAAAAGTGTGTAGTATTTATAAATTACATTATTTTATAGATATAAAATTATTAAAATGAGGAAAAACGTTAAATAATTTAAAATCGTAAAACCGAATTCATTCTGACATTGCTTAAATCTCATATTCTGTTTGGTTGCAATATTTTACTTTTTAATAAGTCAATATGAGATTAATTTATGAATTTATTAGATTATTAAAAGAGAAGTAAGAAATTTCTGAATTTATATGAATTTTCATTATGATACAATAATCTCATCAATAGTTGAAGAAAAAAAAAATTATTACATTTAGTTTCGAATTAAACTTTACATAACTAGAATGGAAACCAAATATTTTTATTTGTTGATAGAAATAGGTTGAATTTATTTTAACGAGCAATATATAGTTTTTTTTAAATTTTATAGAGATTATAAAATAACAATATACTGAAAAATATCTAGTAATTTTATATTTAGATTAAAGAGATAAATGGCATTTCAGAATCTTTTGTTATTTTAGATTATATATATATTTTTTTTAATTTTTGGTGAACAGTTTTAGTTTTTAGATAGATTAGATAACAGTTTTCAGGTTTTAGATAATAGTTTTTAAATTTTTGATAACAGTTTTTTTGGAACAGAATTTCTGATGTTAAAGAGCGATAACTGATATGTTCACTTGTAATTCTATATCGATCATAACTTTCTTTCATCAATTCATCCATGAAAATTATAATATTCCATCTTAAACACTTTTTTTTTTTCTTAAATTGCCCTATGCAAATTTAATTAAATTTTTAATTTTTTTTTGTTACTTAAATATTGATAATCTTCTTCTTCTGCACCAGGGTGGGCCAAGTCGTCCGCCTAATGGCAGATTGCTAAACATGTTTTTTTTCCTTTTTACAGAGAAGGGTTGTCATCCGTGACCAATATTCATATTAGACTGTGACCTACTGTTTAAATTGGATCTCGAACTCCTGCAAACATTTATGGCAACGTCAGGAGTAGAGCTCGAAAACCTGTGCTACAGAGCGCCAGTACGCCAGTACTTCTGCTGCCAGGCTCAAATGTTGATAATGTATCTATCAAATTGCTGGTATACGTTAAGTAAAGGCATATGGATTGATTAAAAATTATTTTTATTTAAAACCCATTTCAAATTAAAATTACCCAGAGAAAGCTTCCACATTTTTAAACTTTGTGTATTAAAATAAGTAACTTCAATTTTTGCAATAAAAATTAAATAATGTAAAAAAGTACTGAATAAAAAAAAAATTTTTTATAGCATTCGTTATTGAATATGTTACTTTTTTATGGGAATTATTTTAAATATATGAATTATAAAACCATTCTGCAAATTCTTTAAATGAATCCCTTATCTATTTTTGAAAATCAAAGATGATTGATATTAACATTATAAAAAATAATTAGACAATTTTCTCATCAATCATAATAATTAGCATATTAAGTATACAAAATGATAAAATTAGGTAATTGATTTCGATATCTTGAGGAAAATATTAGAAAAAAAAAAAAAACATGCCGAGAAAAAACATTCTCTTATACATCAATCACGAAGAAAATTGTTTTTGTTGAAAATCAGATTTTTTAATTAGATTGATCAAAAGTTTCAAAAATATGTAGGAAACAAAAAATTTATCTCTTACTATACATGAGATTTAACATCAACCATATTATGCCATCTGTCAGCTAGTTATCTGACGTAGAGATAGATAAAAAGTAGAAGTTGCTGCCTTCCGAGAGGTTTTTGAAAGATAATTGCTCAAGTATGCTAAATAAATTTATTTTATTTTATCTTATCTTAATAGATTTCCTTTATTTCAAAATGGGCATTTTATTAAAATTGATTTTTACTGTTATTTTAATATCTTCACAAATTACTTTTATTTTCCTATAACGATGTAAAAGATGCCCTTTTGTTTTAGATTTTTTATCTTTTACAAGACCCCCGAGTTGATAATAATTGTCAGGAAAATTCTCAGATAGATGAAACTGTTTTACTTTTTGTATTGATCGGAGATAATGTGAACAGTCATAATTGTTGGAATTTTGGCAAAAGAAAATCAAAAGCTGTCGATAAAGTTTTCTTAAAATCATTTGATAATAAGGATTTGTTATCAACTTTATCATTGCACTCTCCTACTCTTACTGTCTTACTACTTCTTCTCCTCCTACTACTAAATGCGATCTCAAATATGCATCCATATTAAGACAATAGATAAAACTACTTTCTAATAGCATTGGCATCCAAAAAGAATTTATTTTATTTATGCTTTTTTAAAAAATGTTGGAATACGTATAACACTATGTATATTGAAGTATACATGTATATAGGAGAGAATATGCATATTGGGTATCCAATATAGAATATCAAATATGTATAACACTATGTGTATCGGAGTATGTATGATGTATCCAATATGTATATATATGTAAATTGGAGCATCCAATATAGAATATGCATTATGTATATTAGAGTATATATGCATATTGGGTGTCCGATATACCATATCAAATATGTATATTGGAGTATATATGATAAACTTGTCACAAACTTAATGAACTCTAAAGGAAACTTGATTTTTAAAGTTTAGAATTAATTATGGCTGCTCATTAATATAAGTACATATATTTCTTTCATTTGTAAATTGTGGTAAATTTATTAAGGGTGTAGCAGAATACTTATTGATATTCAAATTAAATTTAGTTAATATATTGTCTAGGACAGAATGAAACATTTATGAAGACTTATATATGATTATTTTTATGAAAATTTCGAAGTCTTTTATCAGTTTTAAAGTGACAAAATAATTTTGATTGCAATTACAAATATCAATCTTTGCAAAATTTTAGAAAATATTCTAGGTAAAAGACAATAAAAAAAAAAGGAATATGTAGTTATATGTTTAAAGTTGAGGTAAAGAATGATGATAAAAATTTTGTTATAAACAAATATTTATAATGATCATCATTCTTTATTATCGCTATGTATTTAATTAGACAATGACAACATTTTTTGTGATTGTTATGAACATTATAAAAAATGATAAACATTTCACTTTGCAGAAATAGTTACCTACTAAATCTGTTTGAGGATTCATGAAATTATTGTATACAAGTTGAAAGTATATTTGAATCTACATAATTAATAATTATTATGTTTTAAAGAAACTTTAAACTAAAGAACCACCCACTCATGAAATAGAGAAAATAATTTTTCTTTTTTGAATTGATTCGCAGCACTTTGTATTATAATTAAACACGACCTTTGATCATTTATTTCATATTTTTTTTTCTGAGTGAAATTACTTTACATTGCTTTTACATTCACAGAATCAATTTTATTAAATAGTTAAAGGGCGTTAGAAATGTCACAAGTTAAGCACAAAATTTATAATGAAATATAAAAAAAACAGTACTTGAAATGTTAAGTTATGGATTGCCCACGCAAAGATTTTTTTATCTACTTCAGAAATATTGAATTTATTCTACCTAAAATGCAAAATTAAAAATCTAATGTTTAATAACCGAATTGTTATAGAAATATGCAATAGCAGTATTTACAAATGTCAAAACACATAAAAACTATTACATATTATTTTAACAGTCTTATAAGTGAAATTGTTCTATTTGGAACTGTTTTCACTTTAATGGACTTTTACAGAACAAAATATATAATATTTCATTTATTATAAACAATTGAAAGTAACTTAAATGTCTTATTTTTTTTTTACCTCACTTACGCAAATGGGTGTAAATGCTATTCCTGAGATATCAAGTTATAATGTGAATATCTTAGAATTGAAATTATCAATTACAACTAATGTTTTGCAAAACTCGTGGATTCTTTAGTGATTATGACGGAGATCACATTGATAATGATATCCCCTTATCACAATGACAATGATGTTATGGTAAGATTTATTCAGATTACAGTATGTTATATGCAAAGTAGTTACATCAGAAAATACAACGCACTCCCACACTTCTGTAATTCAATTATTTTTCATGTGTAGGAAGTTCTCTAAGCTGAAAATTTACACTTCACCAACCTGCAAATAAATGGATTTGAACTGTTGCTACTTGCCGTAATACAGCGATTAACATTAGCGCTTCATAGGACCATTTATTTTCTTCATGAACGAATAATATGCACCTTTAATACTTTAAAAATATTTGAAAAAAAATTGTTTGACAACCAAATTGTCTCCCGACCCCAAAGTGTTAGAGCCCCATTGGGATATTCAGATGTGAATTGAAATGGAACAAAAGTTCAAAAAGTCATGATACCCCTTACAAGATAAATAGTTTTAGCAAAATTTTCAATCTAAGGACTTTTATTTTATGACATCAAAACTTGAAATGACAGATTTTTTCCAGTGGAATCATAAACTAAATTCTAAACTAAATTCTCTTTCACGACATAGACTGGCTACTGAAAAGAAAACTAAGATTAGTCCAGAGTTTAGGGATCAAAAAGAAATGCTGTCCATTTAAAGATTAAGGTTTTAACCATCTTTAGATGGCATTTCCTTTTGGGGTCTTCTGAGAACCACCATGAAGTGAAGTGTGAATGTTTATAAAATTATAAGCAAAATTTTAAGTATTTTCGATATATTAATGTATCAATAATATTTTATGTTTGTTTCATGCCAAAATTTAGGAATTACATTTTTTTTTTGTTTTACGAAATATTCTATCAAGTTTCCAGGGGTAAAGAAATTTTGATGTCCTTTAAAGAAGATGATTTGTGACAGAATTTAAAAAGAATAGAAAAGTCAAACGATTTTAATGCAGCAAACAAGTATTTATATTATTCATAATGTTTTAAAAACAGTTTTTAATAATTAAAAATATTGTTTATAATCATTATTATAATATTTAGCATTTATTATTATAATATTAAAGAATTAATAAATTAACTAATAATTATTGTTATAATATTTATCATTTGTTATTTATAATATTTAAAAATAGTTTACATCTGTTAAAGTTTCTGTTCAAATCGTTTGATTTTAAAAATATCGAATAATAACTAGAAAAAATTATTAATTTAAGAAAATTTTTTTTTTTAGTAAACTAGTCAATTTATATACATAAATATATATTAAAAAATAAATATGTGGACTTTCTCAAATATTGTATCATTGTTAGCAATGCTGAATATAGCATGCCATTTTGAACTAAAAATAAAATTGAATAAAATAAATATTTGACGAAAAATTTATTGCCATCGAAATAGCTTTGTCAGAATAAATAATACCGACGTTGTTGAAAACGGCTTTTCTATTTCCCTTTAAACTGGGATTTTATTCACGTCTTAATGGGGAGCGGCCCACTTATAAAAGCATTCTTTTTTGTCCTTGAGACACTGGATCGTAATATGGAGACGCTCCGAAATCCCACTTTTACGAGAGAAGTCGGAGGCCATATCCAGGAAAATATCTCCCGGGGACGATAGCGAACAGGAAAATTTGGAGGACGAGTAAAGAAACTGGAGTTCCGGTGCCTGAAAAAGGGATGGCATTCAGGCGGGCCCCGGATTCTAGCAACATCCGGGTGCTGTGATCTTTTACGTCATCCTGCTGAAAGGAAAATGGGAGATAAAGGAATATGGTAATGCATGAAAACTCCCGGGGAGACATCCCACTGTTTTCTTTCCAGCAAAAGTCGCTTCCTTCAATGCAGATGGATTTAGATATGGTTAGAATAAACATTAGTTTAGTCGAAAGCAAGGATTGACTTTAAAGATGACATCCTTTCTTTCCTTTGGTGCATGAAATCAGTGCACTGTGTGTACTTTGAAAGTGCATGTAATGCCCTAAGGTATTTTATGAATTTGCAGAAGATTATTACATATTTATGCTTGCGAATTTCATGAGAAAAATGGAGATTTTAGAGTCTACTGAAATACCATCAAGTTCGCTTTTCTCTAGAGATGTATGAAATAATTTGCTTTTATTCTTCAATCATTTTGTCTCTGTTATAAGTTTAATCTTATATTAAAAATTATACAATGAAATAAACGATATCATTAATAATCATTTGTTTAAAGTGAGAAAACTATAATCTAGTATAGAATGTTTATATTCAAATATTTTTCTACTCCATTTTTGTGTACATCTTAATTAAGCTGCCCATCTACAAAAAAGTATCATTGATTGAAAATTTACGAAATTAACCAAAAAATGCATCTTATCCAGAATTTTTGAAATTTTAACTATTTTATATATAATTTAACGCATCTGACATTTTATAAAAATAAATTTTTACCAAAAATTTACTTAGACATATTTTTTATACATATTTAATGGAAATTAGAAAACAATTATTATACAATAAAAAAAATAGTTTACTATAAAAGGTTTCTGTTAAAATCGTTTAACTTTTAAAAATATGATATAATAATTGGCAAATAATTATTATAATAAATATCCTTTAAGAAAAGGTTTTTAGACTTAACTAGTCAATTTTATACAAATAAATATTCATTCAAAAATAAATATATAGAGTTTTCAAAATTTGTATCATTATTAGCTATGCTGAATATTGCATGTTTTTTGAACTAAAACAAACTTGAATAAAATAAATATTTGATGAAAAATTTATTGTGGTCGAAATAGCTTTCAGGAATAAATAATACCGACGTTGTTGAAAACGGCTTTTCTATTTCCTTTAAACTGGGATTTTATTCATGTCTTAATGGGGAGCAGCCCACTTATAAAAGCATTCTTTTGTCCTTGAGACACTGGATCGTAATATGGAGACGCACCGAAATCCCATTTTTACGAGAGGCCATATCCAGGAAAATATCTCCCGGGACGATAGCGAACAGGAAAATTTGAAGGAGAAGTAAAGAAACTGGAGTTCCGGTGCCTGAAAAGGGATGGCATTCAGGCGGGCCCCGGATTCCAGTAACATCCGGGTGCTGTGATCTTTTACGTCATCCTTCTGAAAGGAAAATTGGAGATAAAGGAATATGGTAATGCATGAAAACTCCCGGGGAGATAGCCCACTGTTTTCTTTTCCAGCAAAAGTCGTTTCCTTCAATGCAGATGGATTTAGATATGCAGTTAGAATAAACATTAGTTTTACCCGAAAGGCAAGGATTGACTTTAAAGATGACATCCTATCTTTCCTTTGACGCATGAAATCACTGCACAGTGTAGTACTTGTTGAAAGTCCATGTAATGCCCTAAGGTATTTTATGAATTTGCGTAAGGTTGTTACATATTTATATTTGCGAATTTTGCGTGAAAAATGAAGGTTTTAAAATCTGTTTGAATGCCATCAAGTTCTCTTTTCTATATTGACGTTTGCAATGGTTTGCTATTATTCTTACAAATCATTTTGTCACTGCAATAAGTTTAATCTTATAATAAAAAGTGCGCAGTGAAATAAACAAGCGCATTAATAATCATTTGTCTAATGTGTGAAAAATATCATCTAGTCTAGAATTTTAATAATAACATTTTTACACTACTTTTGTAAAGATCTTAATAAGCAGTCCATATACAAAAGTATTGCAGACACTTTGACATGAGATCATTTGTTGTAATTAATCAAGCTATGATTTGATTCTATAAATGCAAAGTACTAAAATAGTTCTTCTGACAATTCTTTTTTTCTAATCGATCTAACCGTTTTAAAATGGTAGATAAAAACAAAGAACGATTATTGGAAATATTCCGGTTTATTCAGTTATTTTTATATCTTTACTTTTAAATTATTATACTGTTTAATCTTATATTAAAAATTATGCAATGAAATAAATAAACTCATTAATAATTCTGTTTCTAATGTGAGAAAGTTGTCATCTAGTCTAGAGTGGGGATATTAAAATATTTTTCTACGCCAGTTTTGTATAAATCTTAATTTAACTGCCCATCTACAAGAAATATCGTTTATTGGAAATTTTGGAAAATTATCAAAACCCATCTTATCAAGAATTGTTGAAAATGTAATTATTTTGTATGTAATTTTAAGTATCAGACATATTTATAGAAAAAAATTTACTTATGCATATTTTTTATTTAAAAAAAACTTTAAAAATTAAACAATATCTGGATTTACGTAAAATTCATCATGTAGTTTTTGAATGCTGAACACTGTGTGCATCTTATCAAAAATTTTTGAAAATGTAACTATTTTATATATAAATTTAAGAATCACACATAGTTATTGTAATAACTTTTTTCCAAAAATTTACTTATACATATTTTTTATTTTAAAAATCTTTTAAATGAAACATTATATGGTTTACCACAAAATTCTCATGCACTTTTTGAATGAAAGATACATTGACATGAGGTCATTTGTTGTAATTAATCAATCTATGATTTGATTCTATAAATGCAAAGTACTAAAATAATTCATTTGACCATTCTTTTTTAACAATCTATCAAACCATTTCAAAATAGTAGATGAACAACAAACAAGAACCAGTATTTGAGATCTTCCAGTTTATTCAGTTATTTTTATTTCCTTTGCTCCTAAATAATTTTTTTTTTCCTTTCCAATAAAATTCATTTACTCTTAAAAGGAAGAAAGTTTATAAATATGATAAAAAGTCTTTTATTTAACCTCATAATGAGGAAGTCACAGGCACCACATAACATATCTCTTATATAAATGTAAGAAATTGAATACATTACATGCTACCTTAAATATTTGCCATGTTATTCAGTTATTTTTATTTCCTTCACTTCTAAATTATACACATTTTTTTATCAAAAAATTTTTTTAATGAAACAATATCTGGATTTCCATAAAATTCATCGTGTAATTTTAGAATGCCGGACAATTTGACATGAGGTCATTTGTTGTAATTAAACAAGCTATGATTTGATTCTATAAATGCAAAGTACTAAAATAGTTCCAAAATAAAAAGAAGTTCTAAAATAGTTCTATAATTACTAAACATTCTTTTTTATTAAACCATTTCAAAATGGTAGATGGACAACAAACAAGAACCAGTATTTGGAAATCTTCCAGTTTATTCAGTTATTTTTTATTTCCTTTCCAATAAAATTCATTTACCCTAAAAGGAGTGAAGATTATAAATATCCTCATAATGAGAAAATCATAGAATACAACATAACATATGTCTTCTATAAATGTAACAAATTGAATACATTGTAAGTTATCCCTAAATATTTCCCATGAAATATATATACTTAAATGGAGTTCATTGTTATCATTCCAGTAAGGAAATCATAAAGAACATTTCTGACTTACAATCACTGTTTCGCCTTTTATTCTTTAAAAACCTACATTTGTTTCACAAAATATTTCTTTCCTTTTTACTTGCAATAACATATCTTTTTTTATTCCATTTCCTTTAAATAAAATGACAGCCAGAACCCTGTGGTTACCATCTTAACTTTTGTGTCTGTTTGTGCCAATTTTGCCTTTGTGTCTCATCACTTTGACTTGAGATCATTTGTAGTCATTAATCAAGCTATGATTTGATTCTGTAAATGCAAAGTACTAAAATAGTTCTATAGATACTGATCATTCTTTTTTGCCAATCGATCAAACCACTTAATGATAGATGAAAACATAAAACCAGCACTTTGGAAATATTCCAGTTTATTCAGTTACTTTAATTTCCTTTAATTCTAAATTATCATAACGTTACCTGTTATAATTGGATGTTACCTGATATAATTTCCATGTAATAAGTTTAGTCTTATATTAAGAATTATGCAATGAAATAAAGTAAAAAAAATAAACAAAAATGATTAATAATCATTTGTCTAATGTGATAAAATCATCATCTAGTCTGGAGTTTGAATATTAGAATATTTTTCTAAGCTACTTTTGTATCGATCTTAATAAGCTGCCCATCTACAAAAATATGGCGGACACTTTGATATGAAGTTATTTGTTATAATTAATCAAGCTATGATTTGATTCTCTAAATGTAAAGTACTAAAATAGTTCACATGGTCATCCTTTTTTCTTACGAATCGATCAAAATATTTAAAAATAGTAGATAAAAAAAAAAAAGAACCAGCATTTGAAAACTTCCAGTTTATTCAGTTATTTTTAATTTCCTATACTTCTATAAAATTTTTTCATTTCAAATAAAATTAATTTACTCTTAAAAGGAATAAAGATCATAAATATCATAAAAGTATTTTATTTATCCTCCTCATGATGAAGTCATAGATGTAAGAGAACATGTTTCTTTTATAAATGTAGAAATTGAATACATTGTATCTTATCCCTATATATTTTCCATGAAATATATACTTAAATGGAGTTCATTGTTATCAATCCAGTAAGGAAATCATAAAGAACATTTCTGAACTTACAATCACTGTTTCGCTTTTTATTCTTTAAAAACCTACATTTGTTTCACGAAATATTTCTTTTCCTTTCTTACTTCCAATATCATATCTTTTTTATTCCATTTCCTTTAAATAAAATGACAGCCAGAACCCTGAGGTTACCATCTTAACTTCTGTGCCTCTTGTGTCTCAGAAGATCTTCTTTATATGACTCCGTAAAGTCCGCACTTTCCTCTGGGGCATTCAACAAATCTGAAAAAGGGAAAAAGTATGATTGTGCAATCTATTTCTCATTAAATCAAGGAACAGTTTCTTTGACTCCAACCCCTTTTTATTTCTTTTGATATTTTTATTTTCGCCAAGCAATGGAAACAGACAGTCGAGAGAGATTGTTCAGTGACTGCTGGTGAATACTTTATTATTTTTTGGTGAATAAAATTCCACGCTGTACTCTTTTGTTTTTGATGTCGTTCGAAATTAATTTTTTTCAAAATTCAAATTGTAAGCAGACAGGAATGATAAAAATTACAATTGTTTTTTATCTCAGCTTGAATTTTCCATTATTCTTTTTTTTTTATTTATGGAATAAGATTTAATGTTGAGTGCCCTTTTCTTTTAAATTTATGTGTCTCAGTATATAATAGATCAATATTATTTTCAATCGTAACCTAAAAATTGTTAACTTTTGAAATTGTTTTTTTTTAAATAAAAACTTTGCATTCTTCATATGTATCTATTAATAATAAACTCAAAAACCAAGAATTATGTTTTTTTTAAATAATTTTATGATAATACATTAAAAAAATGTTTGCAATTTCTCTTTCAAAAATACAAGATTTTTGATAATTATTGGACACATTACACAATTATGGAAAACAATATGAGATAGACTCAAATTCTAAATTACAATTCAACAATCAAAGTTTACATATTTCGATGTGAGATTTGATTTGGTTCGTCGATCTACGGTCACTATTTGCACACTTTAGGTTAATTAGACATGACCCAACAACACCTCTTTGTGGATTTTGAACTACTAAAAATTGTCCATGCCACCTTCAGGGTTCAAAGCTGAAGCTTGTGGTATCAAAGGCCAGATTGCTGGCCAATTGGCTATCAGGCCACCCGGACACGCAATGGACTTAGTGAATTTATCCATCAGGTCTAATTTCCAATATGATTTCAGAATTAAAATAAATAGTAGGAAACAAGTTTCTTATATTTGGTAACCCTGAGAACTTCTTCTGTGCCCTCTTGTGTCTCAGAAGATCTTCTTTTTATATGAGTCCGAACGTCCGCGCTTTCCTCTGGGGCATTCAACAAATCTGAAAAAGGGACAGAGTATGATTGTGCAATCTATTTCTAATTAAATCAAGGAACGGTTTCTTTGACTCCAACACCTTTTTATTTCTTTAGATATTTTTATTTTCGCCAAGCAATGAAAACAGACAGTTGAGATTGTTCAGTGAGACTGCTGGTGAATTTTTTTTTTTTTTTTTTTTTGGTGAATAAAATTCCACGCTGCACTCTTTTTGTTTTTGATGTCTTTCGAAATTAATTTTTCTTTTTAAAATTCAAAATGCAAGCAAACAGGAATGATAAAAATTACAATTGTTTTTATCTCAGCTTGAATTTTCCACTATTAGTTTTCTTTATTTATGGAATAAGATTTAATGTTGAGTTCACTTTTCTTTTAAGTTTATGTGTCTGAGTATAATAAATCAATATTATTTTCAATCATAACCTAAATATTTTCAACTTTTGAAAGTGTTTTCTTAAATAAAAATTATGCATTCTTCATAATCAAACTAATAATAAACTCGAAAAAAAGCAAGCATTATATATTTTTAATAATTTAATGATATTACATTAAAAAATATTTGTAATTTCCCTTTCCAAAATACAAGATTTCGGATAATTATTACATTATACAAAATATGAGATAGACTTACATGCTTTTACTAACGAACTTACAGAGCAACAATAAAAGATAATATATTTCATATATTCCAATGCAAGATTTGATTTATTTTAACAATAATTTTTGCACACTTTAGGCTAATTAGACCGGTACCTTTAACATGGATTCTGAAGTGTGGAGAAACTTTCGATAGACGTAAGCTTATTCGGGTTTAATTAGTGTTAGTAATTTTACAAATATGACGTAAATTTAAGTAGAACTTTATAAACTAACTGTATTTGAACATCTGTATTATGTAATTTATTAAGTGTTTGCATCGATATTGCGTTCTTATAATAGCAACTTCTTGTGTTTTCAATAATTAAACATTGACTGAACATTTCAGTTTCTGGAATCTTTCCATTTCTACATATTTCCAGTTCTGTAATTTACTAAATAAAATACTTTTAGTGGAACTTAACTTAATACTTAAAATACTTTAATGCAGCTTTCGTCTCCTTTGGATGTATTACTCTTCTGTCTCCCGTTGTCTTCTAGGGGAGTATCCCAAAGCTTCCATGTTAAAAAAATTGAGTAAAAATACTATGTTATTTTTGATATTTACCTGGTAATACAACTACACTTTACCACAGGCTCTGGGACTACTATATATATTCACTCCCACTGTAATCTCAATTTGTTCTGAAAAACATAATATCTTCGTGTAGAGTACTGTATGTGAGTTGTGTAGTTTACAAGTGTAATGTGCATGGAATAAAAGGAAAAGATAATGACCGGAACTTAACATTGCTTAGCATCTTGGCATAGTCAGCATTTCAGATTTATTTTAAAATAAGAAGCATATTTTTATTGGCGTTTAATTAATCCTAAATTATTATTATATTTGCCCGACTCGTAGCTCAGTGGTAACATGCGTCGCTTGTAAGCATTAGAACTGAAATAAAATCCTCTGTCGCCATTGCAGTAAACATTATTTTAAAAATGACGAAACTCCGTGGCTTTTATTCGTTAGTCAGATTTCCTGGTGAAATTTCCGGGCTTTCTCCCATAGGATACGGAAATGAATGGTAGTGTCCCCCTAAAAGTCCACCCAGAATGCAATGTCTTCTTTCTTCAACGACTTGGAGCCAGTCAGACAACAGGATCTGCTCTTTCCTCCATTCATGAGTAGACAACTCATGGGATGTCCGTCCCGTGCTTCAGGACACTGAGGATGATTCACAACAACACATTATTATATCTTACGCTTAATAATATGAGAGAAATTTTAAAAATAATTGCCATTTGTTTTAATTAAATTCTTAATTAATTAACTGTACGATCGTATATATAATAACCATTTAAACATTTTTAAATTAATGAAACAATTTAATTATTTAAAAGAAAAATTTTAATTGTTGATTTTTTTTTTTTTTACTGTAGTGCTAGTTTTTAAATAATTTTACTCGAAAACGTTGATGCTGTATATAATAATTACTCTATAATACATTACATATAACACATTAAGTATTATATATCACCTTTAGTAATATGACATTTAACCATTACTCTAACGACGATGAGGAATACATGTTATCTTAAGCAAATTTCAAACTCAATCATATTTCAATTCGCAACAGTAACTGGAATTATTGTCAAAATTTATTTTTCATTGATCTTAAAACTGATTAAAGGTTATAAATAATGCATGTGAAGATTCGTCTTATAATTTAAACGTTAAAATGCATAAAGTATTTAAATTTTGTAACATAAAAGCTAACTTAAGTAATTTAATTTGTCAAACGAAAAGTCTGGTAAATGAAATAATTAATATACACATGAATATAAATGAAGCCATATTATTTTTGGTTTTACTAAGAAAATAAATATTAATTTTAAACTTGTACATAAATTTTTGATCTTAGAAGGGCAAAAATAAAAATAAAATAGTACTAATGTATTTGCAAAATACTTTTCGTTTTAAAATAATGTTTTACCAAATTTTTTGAATAGGAATATATATACTGTTTGCTGTATTTGTAGATTTTTGTAATTTACCAACTTATCTTTCATACAAAATAGGACTAGAGTTTTACAAAATATATAATTTATTTTTTTATTCAGAATATATTTGCAAAAAGATTTTATAAATTTTAATTATAATGCTAATTATCCAAATAATCTATCGTGTTTAATTTTTTTGAATTTAACTAATGATTAAGATTAAAAAAGCGAAAAAGAAACATAAAATGTTTTTAGGTATATTCTTTGAAAAGAAAAATAATTAATAAAAAAACTAAAATTGGCTAATTTAGCTTAATTACATCTGTACAGTTGGAGATTTATTTAGGAAAAAAAATATTCAAATAATTTTCATTCAGAATCGTTAATTAGCTGCTGCTTTCAAAGATTTCAAAAACGTATTTTTCATTTATGCTTTTTTAAAACTGGATATTGCTCTCTAAACTCTAATCTGAGTAAAGTAAATCTTATCTTTTATATCTATATTTTTTACTACATTATCATTTACATCTTATTTTTATTTCCTATTAAAATTACTTTTCAAAGCATACATTTTAAGGAAGTAATTTGAGATTTGGTTAAGTAAAATTTTTGAAAAGTTTTCCTCATATTTTTTAGATAAGTTTCTTAAAAGATTATTATATTCTTTTAAAAGTTTATTCAAAATATATTTTTAAAACATTTTGATTTAATTTTAAATAAAAATTTTATTTAAAAAACAAAATACTTCAATATATATTTTTTTATAACGTGAATAAATTGTTTACTAAAAGTTTATTTTAATTAAATTAATTTTTTTTTGTCGTCTTTAAATTATATAAGAATAATATTTAATTTGCTGAATATATTTAACAATTATTAAAAAAAAAAAAAAATACTCAACTAGAAATATCAAATTTAAAATGAGAGAAAATACTTTCTGAATTCAAGGTTGTTAAAAAATGGGAAGAATAATTAAAAATTAATTTTTCAGGTTAATTAATATATATTCATAAAAACTAATTCATCTTTAAAAAAAATAATATGATATAAATAACTTATTAAAAGAAAAACACTAAAAACTTTTTATTTTGTATTTAATGAAATGATAAAAAAGTGGAAGTTTTTATTTTCATTTATGAAATAAAATGAGTGTCTTAAAAATTTTCTAATTTTTTTCCTATACTTCCTAGATTATGTAATAACAAATGTTAGCAACTATAATTAATTTCTTTTTAATTGCTAAATGTATTAAATGAAATAATGAATTCTTATGGTGGTAGTTCATGATTTCTATACAGATTTTAAATGAATCTCTAAACTGAGTGAATAAAAAAATAATTTTATATTTTAATAATATTTATATAGGAATAATAATTGATTTCCACAAAGAATATAAACATTATTAATAAAAACTCAAGAAAACAATTAGAAAAACCAAAATTAAAATCAAAGAAAATACTTTCTAGGTTCAAAGCTATTTAAAATTGGGAAGAATATTTAAAAATTAATTATTTTCAGATTAATTAATATACATTCATAAAAACTAAATTATTTTTAAAAAAAATTATATGATATAAATCACACTTATTTTTAAAGAAAAGCGCTAACAATTTTTTTCTTCTGTATTTAATGAAATGATTAAAAATGGAAATTTTTTATTTTCATTTATGAAAAATGTGTGTGTCTTAAGTTTTTTCAAATTTTTTTCCCTATACTGCATAGATTATGTAATAATAAATGTTTGCAACTATAATTAGTTTCTTTTTAATTTTTAAATGTATGAAATGTAAATAATGGCTGATCGTTTTGTATGGTGAAGTAATTCTTGATTTCAAATAAAGATTTTAAATGAATCTCTAAACTGAGTGACCAAAAGGAATAATTTTATTTCTATTTTCAAAGAAGTTATTTAATTTAATTTCTTGGAAGTGACTAAAATAAATTCATATTTGCTCAATATTGAATTTCTTGGTGTAAATATTATATTGTTGTTGTTGTTACTAATCCCTAGTACAGAAAAAGCCTACACCAGATCCAGAAGACTACGTCGCAAGCCACTGGGCAATGGCTATTTGTAATATGCAGCTTCACTTTTAGAGGGCCCACAAGGGCTGAAAGACTGACTAAAAAAACCTCAAGACGACGCTCTATGGTCATATTAGACTGGGACCTACGGTTTAAAGTGGATTCTGAACTACTACAAACATCCATGCCACCGCCGGGACTCGAACCCTAAACATGTAGCACCGAGCGTCAGAGTGCCAGACACTCGTCCATTTAGGCCCTAAAAAGGAAAAGTCACAGGTTTCGGGTTCGTATCCCGGCGGTGCCATGGATGTTTGTAGTTGTTCAGAATCCACTTTTGGGCAGTAGGTCCCGGTCTCATATGACTGTAGAACGTCACGTAAGACTTCTACCTACAGGTGCTCTATTACAACAAAAATCCCTTTTCCCTACTATCATGAGTTCATAGACTTTGTCTAGATATCTACGACGTGGGATAAGAAACAAAAATAACACCAAATATTATATAAAATAGATTATTCTGTTTCATCATTTATAAATATTTGGTAGTTTAATTAAAAAAATTATTTATCATTTTAATTGTCTACTAATTCCAAAAATATTTGCTGTGTAAAAATAAAATAAAATTTAAAATTTATATAAAAAATATATTTTAAAAGAAGCCTGAAAAATTAAAAATGAAAAAAAAAGCTTGAAAATGTTTTAGGAATTTGTAAATATTAAACTAAGATTTTTAAATATTACAGTAAGAATTTAAGGGAGATAAATTTTTCAACACTATTTGGAAATTATGTAAACAGAATAGTTCAGAATTTTATGCAAATAAATGTTTTCAAACTTTAAATTTTCCAGACATGCACATTTCTTAGTGGCACTAAATGTGCATTCATATAAAGAAAAAAAAAATATTTGAAACTCCTGAAATGAAGAAGGTTTCATTAAATGGATAAAATATAAGGTTTCAAATATTTTATTTTAATGCTTGTACGTACTGTTCCTTATATCTTAAATTAATAGTATCTTTACCCAAACTTTTCAAACTACTGCTGTAATGTGTAGGCTGGGTAACTGGATTGAAACTGGGTGTGGTTGGGTTGAGCTACTTGAAGCATAGGTTGGAAAACACACAGCTTTATTTACACACTAACAAACACCATATTCATGCAATTAGAAACGTACAATATGTAACACATTTAAAGAAATATAATTATTCGTGGAAGGATTCCACTTCTAAACCCAAAAAACATATACTCAGATATGCGCATTGGGCTAGAAACATACTTTTTTACAGGTTGAGAGTCTGTAGGCCAATTATTACTCAGAGTTGGTTTAAATATTTTTCCTCTCGGGGTGAAAAACTGTAAACTAAACGTTTTTCAACAGAAGCGCTCTCGGGTGACAGTCTCGAGGCCTACTGACCATTTCTCCTGAACGCCTCAGGGGCCAGGGTGTAGGAGGAAGCATTTGAAACTGCTATTAGATTGCATATTGACTTCATGTTGTTTTTAGTATCCTTCATTAATTTGCAGAGTCACACATGAAAAATTTATAAATCAACCTGATCTATTAGTATACTTTGATATAATTTCATATGTTTATGATTTATTTACATTTTCTAATTAAAATAGTTACTCTTATTACTTCGTTTCACCGATAAATTTTGTTCTCCAGAAAATGTAAATCATATTATTATTAATATTATTAAATTATTATTATTATTAATATTTTTTTAATATTAATGATAATAATGCTATTAATAATATTAATATTATTATTATTATTATTATTATTTAGTTGTTATTTTTATTTTATTTATTTATTTATTTATAATTTTTATTATTTCTTTCAAAATGAAATGTAAATCATTATTAAAATAGCTTTTTTAAACCTAATATTGGAATTTTATCTAATACTTTGAAAATTATTTTGCATTAATTAATTATATAAAATTATTTTATAATTAAAAATAAATATTAACATTTAATATATCATTTAATTAATTCATTTTGACAATCAACGAAAAAAAAAGAGGAAGAAATAAACATACGAATTCAAATTTCTTTCTTATTCAACTCAAGGTGTGGGTGATGTCTTTTAGGATAAGTTTGAATTTTTTCCTACATATAAGTAATTAATCTTATTTATGTAATAAAAACAATTCGCAAAAATAGTATAGGATGTTAACACAAGCTTTAATTATTATTAATTGCAAGTAATTACTTCTTAATTAGTAAAATCTAAATACATTAAGATCCTGTATTGCTTTTATTTATGTGTGATACTTTTCATAAATATGTGGAGATTTTTTTTATGTGGTTTTCGTGTGAAATACTATTAAAAACTAAATATTCTTAGAAACCAAGAAATGGCCTTTTAGTATATATGAAAGAAGAAAAAAAAAGAGTCACATTTATGATTGAGTATCCATAACATAGTTTTTTTTTGTAAAAATTTAAATATTTGCTTATTATCCTACTATTTCAAAATACATACCGATTAATTGCAATATAGAATTATTGCGCAGACAAAGCTCTGAATATTCTAATTTGAAATTAAAAGATCTCTGATATTCATATATTGCCGTTAGAAAAGAAATTAAGCAAAATCTTTAAACCTTTATCATGTTTAGTAACACAAAAAAAAGGCGGCACATTTCTTCTGACAAAAGGATCATAGGAAACTATTTCACTTTACCTCATCAAAAGGCTGTTGCAGAAATTATTGATTTATTGACAACTTAGTTTTACGACTTTCAAGGTAAATAATGACCCAATGTCTGTACTGACACTTTATAAACTCTAAATATTATTTTAGATTGGTTCCAAAACCACAGGCTGTAATTCAAATCTATTTAATGGAAATTAATGCTTACTTAAAATAATCACCAGTTGTTCCTCAATGGATTGCACCTCTCCTCTTTAAGCAAAAATAAAGGGCCTGAACATTCTCCCAAATGGTAAATTCTGTTGGAAAAATAAAATTTTTATTTCATTATAAATTTGATAAATTGAATATACCGAATTCTTCGCAACTCCTTTGGATTTAAATTCTTTGTAACTTTTATTATTTCTAAGCGAGGTGTTGCACCTTTATTTTTAATGCTTTTGGTGTATGAAGTTCTGCACAACACAACATGATCAATCTTATTTCGACGTGTAGAAACGCATTTTATTGTGAATTATTTATGGATAAAGTACATTTAGTTATGGTTCTGCTGCTGCTATTGCTGAATTTATATTCATAGAATATGTTGTTTTCCCACTATATTGAGTAATATAGATGTAGATTAGCTCTGGTGCTCCGTGCCACATATTTAAATTTTGAGTCCCAGCTGTACTATGGATGCTTGTAGTGGTTTCTAATCCACTTTAAACCGTAGACCCTGGTCTAAAATGACAGATGAGTGTTAAGTGTATGGCTGATGGTTTTTATAACTCTACCCCGTAAAAAGAAAACATCCCCTGTCTCGAAATCTTCCAGTAGGCAGTCAGACTGTCTTGTACCACTATAAGGCTGTTATGCCACTGAAGAAAAAAAGAAGTCGAAGAAGAGATATAGGCTAGTTATATTATTTTTAAGCCAAATACATTTTACCTCATCTAGCTATGCATAGAAATAAAATTAATATTATTTGTTTGTAATAAATAATGTTCAAGGCTTCCCAATGATTAAGATTTCCCGATGGTTTTTTTTATAACGGTGATAGTAAAATAAATAAAAAGTTGACCATGAATTAGAAAATCATCAATATAGCTTTCGCAACACTATTTATATTGCCAAACATACATTAAACTGGATAGCAGAGCCAAATGGTTTCAGTTCAAAATTTGAAATTCCCACTAGTTTGCTATTAAAATCTTGTGATAATTTTCTATAGTAAGAAGACAAAGCTGGTACTTTCTCTCTATTTCCCAAAAGATTTACATAATCATTTTTATCACTGATTTCAGATTTATTTAATTCATAACTGAAATGACAAAATGTTAAGTTTTATTTTAATTTATATTCAATTGATCTGTGCAGCTGTAATGTAAGCAATGCAATATTATTTGTATGCATTTTAGTTGCTACAGATTTAAACCCAAGAAAAATATTAATATATTTATAGGGTGTTCAAAATTCCAAAAACATCCAATAGCCATTAAACCTGCTTTAATATAATTGTAAAGGTATCAATTCTTAAATTAATGCTAAATGCATTGAAATCTCCAAAACACTCTTTTAAACTTATTATTTCTTTGATTATTTAAAAAAACCAAAAACCCCAATTTTGTTTGTAACATACTTTTTGAGCCTTGTGTGGACCTTCGTGGGGCACAAAAAAACCAAAAACCCAATGGCCACTGCACCTGCTTTAATATCTTTCTTGTGATGCTTCGTGGAACACAAAAGTTTCTTATAATTTTTAATAAAATGTGGCGCTAGTGCAAAAAATTAGTTTGAGAAATATTGTACAAAAAAATAAATCAAATAAGAATTAAACGTATATTGTTTTGATAGGTGAAAAATACACTAGTTTGGATACCTCTATTTATAATAAAGGAAAAATATTTATCAGAATTCACTTCTTGTTATTTGTTGTTATTACTTCTTGATTATTTTATATTATATTTTGAATGTTTATTAAATATATTTGGCGCATTTCATGCACCTTTGTTATAAATGAATGGCTGCAAGTGATCTGAGGGAAAAAATAAATGTTCAAAATTTGATAAAAAACAGCCCACATATAGAAAAAATTGAAAGAATAAACACAGTTATTTTAACAAAGCTAAGCAAAGGTAGATTAAAAAATATACAAATAATATTACTTTTACACAGAAATATGAAATGAAAAATTTGTAAATTAACGTCAAAAATTCGGCAGGCGGTCGACCACTGCGCTGTCCATAGATGTTATGCCTGAAATTTCATACTCGGCACAATGACACAGTGATCTGGAAATGTTGAATCCCCTAATTTTCTTACAAATTGTTTAGCTGAGGAAACACGTAAACAAATAATATAAATTTGAAAATTGTTTATTGAATAGCGTAATGGTTTTTAATATTATTTTGTAGAATAAAATAAAACCATAGAACTTTTAGGATAATAATTTTAAAAATTGAAATTTTTTTTTTTGTTGCTTTTTTAAATATTTTTTTTTTTTGATTAATGTCTTATAACAACATAATATATCTTATATCTTACATAATGCCCTATCATAGATTTTATTCAAAATTCTTTATTTCAAATAAAATCTTATTTGTTATTAGATTAACGTACTTAAATTTCATTATACTTATTTATTATGGCTATTTCATTAGACTTAATTGTTTGTAAGAATAATATTTTTAAAAATTGAATTGCTTATTTTTTTTTAGTTTCAAATATTTTTTTCTTTTGATTATTGTCTTATAATAACATAAAAAGTACATCTTACATAATGTCATGTCATAGATTTCATTCAAAATTCATTACATTAAATAAAATCTTGTTAGATTAACTTAACTTAATTAATTAGATTAACGTACTTAAATTTCATTAGACTTATTTGTTATGGTTATTTCTCTTTGTGTATGAAAACTATTTAATTCTTTTCTCATTTATGCTTTAATTTTTTTTTAAAAATTATATTCAATTTTTTTATTAAACATTTTCTATTAGAATATGTTACAATAATCAAAAAATGATTTTTATATTTTGAAAAAAAACATTAGTACACTACATTTACTCTTTTGTTAAATTAAAAAATTAGATTTATTTACGTAAAAATATGGGGGAAATATAGTTAAATTAACGATATAAATCAATTTGAATGAATTTAGAATAAACTAACGAAATTATTGGAAAGATGTAAAAAATAAAACAAAATTTGCTTACAAGTCCAAAATAAAAATTGTTTTTTTACAATTTTATCCAAACAAATATATAATATAATCTTATTTTAATTTTTTTTTCAAACACAAAAATGAATAATTGTATTAAATCAAGAATATTCGAAAGACTAAAAATATATTTCGTGTTGACTCGAGGAAATTCTTTAAATGATAAATGTTACAATCTCACAAAAATTTTATTTAATATACAAGGAAATTTATGTTAAAACATTTCTTAAGTTAATAAGGTAAAATGAAACAAAAAATGCCAGTATATCAATTCCTGTATGTTGAAGAATAAAATATCTGGCACTCGTTCAAAGATGCTTTCATCTCTTGTATTAAATAAAATAAATGAAATAAATATGTCATGAAATAAAGTTTCATAGAATGCAACTAGAATTTTTAATACATTTAATGAATTTAGTGACTGATGTACCAGACAGAAATACTATAATATTTATTAAAATATTATAGTAGAGAATTATAAATTATTTAATTATACGATATTTTTTTCAATTAAGATTAAACATTAAACTATATTAATAATATTCTCAATTTTGAAATTTAGTAACATTTTATATCAGTTACTAAATTTCAAAATTGAGAATATTATTAATATAGTTTAATGTTTAATCTTAAAAAAATTGAAAAAAATATCATAAAATTAAATAATTTATAAATTCAAATAATCAATATTAAATAATTTTGATTCACAAATGAATGGAATTACTATCTTCACTGATTAACTGCGAAACTAACCGGCACTTAGTAAATATTTTCCAAGTATGATCTTGAACATCATATTTCGTTTAAAACAAATCCACTACTTGCACAGAATGTAAATCCTTCAATGGATACCGCTCATGTGGATTTGAAATTTAATGCAATTGCAGATTCTTTAGCGAAGAATGCCAGAAGTCTGGAACAGACTGCCATTCCTACTTCCCTTGCAGATGCAAATGCCTTGGCGAAATCTATACTTATGATTCATAATATATAATTCCTTCTAAGATTAAAACCATATACCAAATTACAGAACTAAATGCAGAAAATAAAACAGCTACAACTCTCACACGATTAAGAAAGGAGCACCACAAAAATATGAAAATTTCTGCCGAGGGCGTTAAGAAATATCGAAAATGAAACAACTGCCTTGATGTCGAGCTTACTCCTCATCATGTATTTGATTGCTTGGCTGTTAAAACCGCCATGCATTGTCTGGACCTTCCTCCGAAGAGGATTTGTACTCCGAGCTGGTAATCAGCATGGCCAATATTATTTGAGTGCACCACTATATTTTATCTTTTTGCATTCTTCAAGGGATACGACCACAACAACAAATGATTTAAAAAAAAATTTAAAATGAAATTTTGTATTCCAATCTCATTTTTATTATTTTTTTACTATTCTTTTAAAATTTAATATTTTGTTGTATTTTGTATAAGTAAATCATTGTTAATCTTTCATTAGAGAATTATATTTTTGTAATGTAATTACAGAATATTTTTATAAACCCAATGTTATTTATCATTTTACTTTTTTAATTCTCGCGAATATAAAAAAACAAGTTATTGATTGTCTAATATTTATTTTGTACTAACTGTATCGTACATAGACCTTATTTATACATCACATTTTCAAATATCTATATCAGATGTCAGCATTGCATGATTTACATACTACTGTGTCCCAAAAGTAAGACAAGGCCGGGCTTATGGTATTAAAATTTTTTTTTTTTTTAAGTTGTTGGCACTGTCCTTGACATTTGTGTGAAATTTTACGTCAAAATATTCATTAGTGCTTGGGTTACACTTGGTTTTGTAAGATGCTAAAACTAATTAAGGCGAATTTTGAAATGTATCTTCAATCGACTCAAAACGTTGTCTTCGGAGTGGTCTTTTGAGTTTAGGGAATAGACAGAAGTAGCACGATGCTAAATCAGGTGAATACGGTGGTTGTGGAACAATATGGGTTTCATTTTTGGCGAAAAAGTCACAAAGAATCAATGCAGTGTGAGCTGGCGCATTCAGTGTTTTCGGTACCAATCAAGATTTGACGCGTTTGAGGCCCAAATCATCTTTTAAAATGGAATTTTGAAATTCCAACATCACCAGCAAGGTCTTTTATTGTAAATTGACGGTTTGCAAACTCCAAATCTTTAATTGAAATACCATATGCCCGCGAAATTTAAATTGAAAATTGGTCTTACTTTTTGGACACAGTAGTAAATGAAAATTTGTATACATTTTTAAAAAAATAATATATCTTTATAATTTTTATAACAAATTGCATCAAATAAATGTATCGATTAAGATATTTGTGAATACTGCTATTGATGTAACTTTTATCTTTACTGATTACTTAATTTCTTAAAATTTAAGTCACAAATGTTATTGGATCGAGATATACTTTGTTTATTATATAATACATAATAACTATAACAAATCTTCTGTTAATTAGCATTTTCTATTAACAATTTTATCAAAATGTGATGATTTTTTTCTCCCATTTGTTAGCATTATATACTGAATACAAAAGATTTCAGAACATTATTTTCCATACACTGTTTCAGTTTTCTTCAAAAGGAAATGGATTTCGTTGACTGCCTTTTCTACTTTCTGTTTTTATTATTTTGTATTGCGAAATTCGCTCTCCAACCCGGAAACTATTTCAAAAGCTGCATTCCATATTTTTATTTTTTTTCAAAGAAAAAAATTTTTTTGTTTTTTTTTATGAATTACTTTTGTGTAAACAAAAATTGTGCAATTTTAAAAAAATTATTAACAATAACTTAATAGTTAAAAGTGTATGAATTATTAGTTAAAATTATTTTTACGTTCAATTGTTTTTAATTATCTCTCAACATATATAAAACAAAAGATATATGTACAGGTGTGTGTGTTTGTCAATTTTGTATTTCCTATAACATAAAAACTACAGCATTTAGGAGTCCAAATTTTTTAATATAAATTCAATATTTTTAATTTAGTAAGCAATCAAAAATTAAGAAAAAATTATTATTTTATATATAATTTTTAAAATTATATAAAATAATAAATAATAAAATATATAAATAGAAAAAAATTTATTTTTTTATTTAAATTGATTTTTATTGCAAAAGTGTGATTTCAAATTATATATTTTAAAATCATTTATGGAAGAATTAAGAATCGGAGATGATGTTCATAACTCTTCGTATCATTTAAATTATGATTCGTAATAAATTTCAACTCCTTTATTTTTATCAATTAATGTACATTTTTGTACACATAAGAATTTTTTTTTATTTGCATTATTTTTTTTTAAATAAAAAAAAAGTTTAAATATGATATATTTTTTTTTGTTTGTTTCAACTGTTCTCACAAATGTTTTTTTTTTTTTTTGTCAAAGTTTGTTTTTAAAATATTTAGTTAAAAATCGTCAATGGAAGAATTAAGAATAGGCAATGACGTCATAATTCACGTCATCATTTAAATTGTGATTCATAATACATTTCATTTGCTTGATTTTTATCAATAAATATGTATTTTTGTAAACATTTCAGTGAACAAAAGAACAATTTTTTTTTCAAAAAATCAAAATAAAAATTTTAAAGTTTGATGTATTTCTTAGTTCGTTTCAATTGTTCAAAATATTTAGTTTAATATCGTCTGTGAAAGAATTAAGAATAGAAAATGACGTGGTATCATTTATATTATGATTCATTATAAATATCAACTGCTTGAATTTTATCAATTAAGTATATATATATTTGTACACTTTTGAGTGAACAACAGAATTATTTTAGATTTGTTTTAATTTTTTTTTAAATTCAAAATAAAAAAAATTTAAAGTTTTTTTTTTTTTTTTTTTTTTTTTGGCGAAACTTAACATTAATTTTTCATATTTTAATTTTGATACCTAAGCTTAAAAATTATTTTTTTTACTTTTTTTTATTTCATTCTACATTTCTTTCTACTTGTGTTCGATTTTTATTTGATCAATTTATAATATCGAAATATATATTGTATTGTGTGCTTTATGTTTGTTCTTAATCTTTTGATGCATAGTATATAATATATAATAATATATATTTTTATAAACATTTGAGAATAAAGAGTGTTTATTATATTTTTAGATTAAAGTAAAAAATTTTAAAGATGATATATTTTTATTTCGTTTCGACTGTTGCAATATGCATACTTAAAATTTATTTTTTACATTTAAACTTTAATATATAAGCTTAAAAATTATTATTTTTTTTACATTTCTTTTTATTTGTATTCAATTTTTATTTTATCATAACGAAATATATAGTATATTTATGTGCTTTATTTTTGTTCATAATCATTTGTTCTAGTCTGAAATTTTTCCTGTTATCAATTAGAAATTGGTACAATAAATATTAATTTTTATAAAAAAATTAATTACTATTTTATATGAACTTCATTTAGAAATACTTACTGTATTTATTATTAGAAATATTATCTTCACAACATTTGCTTGTACTTTCCTAACACCTATTTGATACATTATTAAAATATATGTAAATTAAATTTAAAAAAATTTTCTGTCCAACTATAAAAATTTTTGTTTGATTATCAATTAATTATTTAAATTGATAAATAAATTAATAAACTTATTTAAAATAAAGAACTGATTTTAATATTGCAGTTTTGCCTGAAAAGTTTAACATGTGCAAAACATAACTAATTGAAAATATTAACAGATGCTGAAATGATAATAATTTTAAAATTTATATTCATCTTTTAATATTTTTAAGAACATTATTTATAAGATAAAATTACATATTTTGTATTATTATGTATCATTTAATAATTTTAATCAAAATGTATATATTTTTAAATAAATAAAAAAAGGAAAAATAATATTTCTATATGTGTACTGTAAAAAGCTGTAATTTACTTAGATATGAAGATTAATTAAAATAATTCTTATTTTTTAAGTTACTTATTGTTATTAATTTTAAAAACATAAATTTTTATCTTTAAATAGATATAGATATAGACTATATTTTAGAATATAGAATAATATACATTAAATTTAAATAAATTATATATTTAACACTTTCCCAAATATTAGAATTTTCATAAACTGAAGTTGCATGAATATGTGCTAATGTGGACATGCTTGCTTTTCTCAGAACTTTCAAATTGTAACACTTATATATCTATTTTTTATTTATTATATTGTTAATGCTTTAATAACGGTAATTGTAATATCTAGGATTTATTAAATCTATTTTTATAATAAAAATCAATATTTAACTGCTTGATAAAAAAATGCATTCATAAATTTATACTATACTTTTAAAGACAGTTCGCAATTTGTTAAAAGATAGTTTAATTTAAAAATATCCTGTGGTAAGGAAAACAAAAAACTAATAAGTCATAAATACTTAACAACTTTCAATGATAAAATAATAATTGAATAAACAAGTTGAGAAAATGTTTTCAAGACTTCTATTCTCTTTTAAAAGAAATACATTTTTAAATTTACTATTTTTATATTTGCAGTTGCAATTTGTCCTTAATTAAAATGATCGTTTAATATATTATATTTATTAAAACCCTGCCAACGGTGGGTTACAGGCATTCAATAAAAATTCATTTCTAAACTGCTATTGCTCCTATGGGAAATCTAATAAAATTCTTCTTTATTAGGTTTGCCATAGTTACGATTTATAGTTGATTTATAATTTTTGAAATTGGATTTGCTGACAATTTTCATTTTAGGAAAAAGTAAATTAAAATTTTCAACCCATCCTACTTGACTTAGCTATTTTAATGAGTAAAATAAGTTTTTATCTTTAAAGTAAATGAAATTACTCAATATTTGACACCTAAGAGGAAAATTTTATAAGGTCATTGGTTTCATTTTATTTAAAGTCTTAATGAATTTATAGTGATTAAATTTGAGTCTTTTAAAATAAAATTCTATTATAAATATTTTTATAATGTTTATTATGTAATATGAGCAAAAATTTCTGTAGAATTCTCATTTCTTCTAAAATTGTTTTTAGGATAATTTATTAATTAATATAGGCAATTAAGTTTCTTTGTGCTAATTAAATATATATTAAATAATATAAACAATGAAATAAAACTTATTTTCAAGTGATACGTGTAGTGATTAAAGAAACAACTTCAAATAAAAAGCTGAACATTATTTATATTTAAATATTCATCGTATTCAAATTATTCATGGAATAAGAATCGATAGTCAAGTTAATTTTTAGAAAAAAAAAACCATTAATAAGAAAAAACCATTACACTTTTACATTTAACGATAATTAACAAATCAACATAATTCAATATAAAGCAGGATACGATTTATTCAGATTTTGAATAGTTTAAAAAACCTTTAGTAAAATGTGTTTTACTTAATTTAAATTTAGCACCACTAAATATGTTCTTTAATTGCATTTTCTAATATAAGCAATAACAAATATGACTATTTATAACTGGTTTAATTATTGCTTAATATGTCTTAATATAAGTTAGAAAAAGTATGCATAGTGAAATCATTCATAATGCTATTGCCATCATTATTCAACCTTGCATGAATAGAATTTCCTCTTATTCATTTAGTTTGAGTAATTTATTAAAATTAATTGCAAAATAAGTTTTAATTAATTTAAATTTAGTACCACTAAATATGGTTGTTTAAATGCATTTACAAGCAATTGATTGATTTTATAAGCAAGATATCAATATTTAGATCTGATTTAAAGAAAATCCAAAATGTAAATTAGTTTGTATAAGCGTTTAAAAATAGTTTGAATACAGAAATAATTTAAATACCATCACCATCATTTATCAAACATTCATGAACCATATAAATTTCGTGTTGTCCACTTAGCTCGAGCAATTTATTAACATTCCTAGTAAAAGAAGTTTTAATTAATTTTAATTTAGCATCTACAACTGTGGTTCTTTAGATGCATTAACTACACTCATGTCCATAAATTAAGGATAATTCAGAATCACACAGGAATTGAATAAAATAAAAAATTAACCTGGTAGAATTATCACACATCTTTAAGAAGAATATGCAAATTATAGAAACCACCATATGGCGCGGATATATACGTCACAATGACGAGAGTGTAAGAGAGGGGTATATAATCATGGTGGCAAAGAAGTATTGTTCACAAGCGCTTTAAAGCCTTTCAGTGCAATAACCGCATAGTTATGGCACAAAAATAAGCATTTGGATAATTTTTTATGTGGTAGAATTATCGGATGACTGGAATGTGGACGTACCCAGCTGGAAGTATCCGAGGAACTTGGAATCGCCCAGAGTGTCATCTCCAGGCTTTGGCAACGATTCTAAGATGACGATAATGTGAGTAGATGTTACAGCACAGGTCGCCCCCGAGTTACAACGCCGAATGAGGACTGGTATTTAGCAGTTACTGCCAAAAGAAACAGACGGAGCACAGCATCAGACCTGTCTCGTCAGCTCTCTTCAGCTACCGGTACGACAGTTTCAAGGCAGACCGTGTACAGACGCTTAGGGCATATTGGGCTATATGCTCGTAGGCCTGTCAGATGTGTTCCACTTACCGCAACCGTGTTATCCACTTGCCTGCAATTAATCTGGAGTAGAGAGCATGCATTGTGGGACACCGCAACAGTGGTCTTGTGTGATGTTCCCGACGAGTCCAGGTTTAGTTTTCAGTCTGAATCTCGCCGGACATTCATATGGAGAGCGCCAGGTACCCGTTACAACCAAAACAACACCATTGAACAACACCGTTACGGTTGTGCAGGATGGCTCGTTTGGGGAGGAATTATTCTTGGTTCCAGAACTGACCTGCATGTTCAGAGAGTGTAACGATGATGAGGCCACATCTATCGGGATGTCATTCTGGAACAACATGTACTTTGTTTCGGGGCGCCATGGGTGCTGAATTTCTGTTTATGGATCACAACGCCCGTCCTCACCGTGCAAACATTGTAGACGCATGCCTTCAATTGAGGATATCACCCGTATGGATTGGCCAGCATACTCACCGGACTTGAATCCAATAGAGCATGTGGGGGATATGCTTGCCCGACGAATTGCAGCCCGACAACCCCCCTCCCACCTGTCAACCGGAACTATTGCTTGATGAGTGGTGTAATATTCCCAAGATCAGATTGATAATTTGATATTCAGCATGTCTAGGCGTTGTAAGGCCTGTATTGCATCGTCCGGGAGACATAATTTATATTAACCATCATACTATCCATGTTATACTGTATTTTGTAAATAGGTTCTTTTTTAAAATTTGCTCCAGGAGTAAAAATCGCATTTTTTATTAATTATGTCAAACATATAGCATTTTTTTTTTGCTCTTTACCTTTTGTTTAATAAATAGACTTTACAAATTAGTCAAATTTATTTTGCTTCTGTCTCTTTCTTTGCCTGAACTTCATTATCCTTAATTTATGGACATGAGTGTAATATAAAAACAACAACAAAAATTTATATTTAGTTTAAGAATTGCTTATTGTGTCTTTAAGTTAATTAGTATAATGCTTTTAAAAATAGTGTTAATACAGAAATCATTCAAATACTACTATTACTATCATTACTTAAAGGGTTTCCTGAACCAACTATAGAATTTCGTGTGTGTCCACTATCTCGAGCAACTTATTAAAATTCATAGTAAAATAAGTTTTAATTAATTTAAATTTAACACCACTAAATACATACCATTCTTTTATATGCATTTACTAATGTCAGCAACAGCTGAAGATATCAACATTTATAAAGCTTAAATATTGATTAATATGTCTTAATGTAAGTTAATATAGGTGTTTAAAAATAGTGTCAATACAAAAATCATTGAAATACTATTACTATCATTACTCAACATTCCACGAACACACAACAGAAATTTCGTGTTATCCACTGCTTAAGTAATTTATTAAAATTTATAATAAAAAAAAAAAAAGTTTTAATTAATTTAATTTAATTAAAATAAATTTTTGATGATGAAATTTGATGCACCAATTAAAACAAGTTTTAATTAATGCATCAAATGTGGTTATGTAGATGCAATTACTAACATAAGTAACTGAAGATATCAATATTTAAAATTAGTTTAAGCATTCCTTAATGCAAGTTAGTAAATATAAGCGTTTTAAAATAGTGCGAATGCAGAAATCTTTCAAATGCTATTACCATCATTACTCAACCTTTCAGGAACCAAGTATAGAATTCCATGTTATCCACTTAGCTCAGTGCACTGTAAATTGTTTTAAGCAGATTGCAGTCGGATAAACACACAAAGACGGCACAAGGTGGAAAGTGTAAATAGACGTCCCACAACCCGCAGGTCCTTCATTCCAGTGTCCACTGCAGGCGATCTACTATAGGCGGAAACTCCGACTAATTAATAGACACAGATTGAGGGTTGTCGCACACTGCCCTGGTTGCTTAATAATCGAAAGCAACTGCAGCGAGAACAACCGAATTATAGAAATTCAAAATAGAGTTTGGGAAATGCAGGGTGTTGGTTACCGAGAGGCTCATTATGATATGCAGAATTCAGAGGGCTTCACTGAGACTTGTTAGCGAGTGAATATAGTGAGTCAATCAGGTAAAAGTTCGAGATCTGGAATTTGCTTCGTTTCGCACAAGAGGAAGAATGTTTATGATAGACAAGGTGGGTTGTTAATAATTGATGAGGATTAGTTGTGTGTTGAGGTTTCAAAGAATTCAGATTATTCTTTTGGTTTGCAAAGATTTTTTATTTTCAATATTAGATTGTATTTGTTCTGGTTTCAAAAGATTTTTGAAATTATCATTTATATTTTTAAATTATTAACTTAATAATTTATTTGGGATAAAGATTTTATAATAATTCTAATAATTTTTTTCTCATGAAATATTCACATTTGAAACAGTTAGTGTCAACATATAAAAATAATGTGAATGCAGAATTCTTACCATCATTACTCAATCTCTCATGAATAGAATTTCATGTTATCCATTAAGTTTGAGTAATTTATTAAAAATTCATAAAGTAGAATAAGTTTTAATTAATTTAAATTTAGCCGCAGCAAATGTTATTTCTTTTACAACATTTACTAACATAAGCAATAACTGAAGATATCAATACTTAGAAAATTGGTATAAGAATTTCTTCATGTCAATTAGTAAGTATAAGAGTTTAGAAATAGTGTGAATACAGAAATCTTTCAAATACTATTACCATTATTACTGAAGTTTTCTGAACTGACTATAGGATTAGTTTGATTAATTTATTAAAATTCATAGCAAAATAAGTTTTAATTAATTTAAACTGAACACCATAAAATGTGATTCTTTAGATGTATTTACAAATTTAAGCAATAACTGAAGATATCAATATTTATACCTGGTTTAAGAATTGTTTACTGTGTCTTAATGTAAATTAGTAAGTATAAGCGTTTAAAATAGTGCTAATATAAAAATCATTCAAACACTATTACCATTATTATACAACCTTTAATGAACAAACAAAATTTCGTGGTGAAAAATTATTCAAAGTATTAATATCATTTAAAATATTAATAAATTATTTCAAAGTAAAAAATTATTCTATAGCAAAATACGATTTAATTAATTTAAATTTAACAGCATCAAATGTTGATCTTTAGATGCATTTACTAATATACTTAAGCAATAACTAAAGATATCAATATTTAGAACTGATTTAACAATTTATTAATGTAATTTAGTAAGTATAAGCCTTTCAAAATAATGTGAATAGAGAAATCATTCAAATTCTATTACCATCATTACTCAACCTTTCAGGAACGAACTACAGAATTTCGTGCTATCCACTTAGCTCAGTGCACTGTAAATTGTTTCAAACAGATTGCAGTCGGATGAACACACAAAAACGGCACACAGGTGGAAAGTGTAAATAGACGTCCCACAACCCGCAGGTCCTTCGTTTCAGTGTCCACTGCAGGCGATCTACTATCGGCGGAAACTCCGACTAATTAATAGGATTCAGATTGAGGGTTGTCGCACATTGCCTTGGTTAAGCTTAATAATCGAAAGCAACTGCAGCGAGAATAACCGAATTATAGAAATTCAAAATAGAGTTTGGGAAATCCAGGGTGTTAGTTACCGAGAGGCTCATTATGATATGCAAAATCTAGAGGGCTTCACTGAAACTTGTTAGCGATGAAATATAGAGTCAATCTGATAAAAAGTTGAGATCTGGGATTTGCTTGCTTTGCAGGAGAGCGAATGTTCAGTGATAGGACAAGGTGGGTTGTTGATAATGACTGAGGATTAGTATTGTGTTGAGAATGTGGGAATGAATGGTAAAATATTCTATTTGAGAAATAGATTTTTATTTATTAGTATTAGATTGTATTTGTTCTCGTTCAACAGGATTTTTGAAATCACCATATATATTTTTAAATAATTAACTTAATAATTTATTTGAAAAGTTGTTTTAATAACGTATTTTTAATTTAAGTTAATTAGTATAAACTTTTAAAAATTGTTTGAATACAGACATCATTCAAATATATAATTATCATCAAACCAATTCATGAGTCAACTATAGAATTTCGTGTTATCTACTTAGCTTGAGTAATTAAGATTCATAATAAAATAAGTTTTAATTAATTTAAATTGAAAAAATGCGATTCTTTAGATGTATTTACTAATTCAAGCAATAATTGAAGATATCAATATTTAGACTTGGTTTAAGAATTAAGCTAGTACTGTGTCTTAATGTAAATTAGCAAGCATAAGCCCTTAAAATAGTGTGAATACAGAAATCATTCAAAAACTATTACCATCATTATATATCCTTTCATGAACCACCTATAGAATTCTGTGTTATACACCCTAGCTTGAATAATTTATTAACATTCATAGTAAAAACACGTTGTAATTAATTTAAATTTAGCACCACCAAAAGTTGTTCTTTAAAATGATTAACTAATATAAGGAATAACTGAAAATAGCAATATTTAGAACTGGTTTAAGAATTGATTAATGTGAATTAATAAGTATAAGCGTTTCAAAATAGTTTGAATACAGAAATCATTCAAATGCCATTACCATCATTGCTCAACCTTTCAGGAAGCAACTATAGAATTTCCTGTTATCCACTTAGCTCAGTGCACTGTAAATTGTTTCAAGCAGATTGCAGTCGGATAAACACACAAAGACGGCACACAAGTGGAAAGTGTAAACAGACGTCCCACAACCCGCAGGTCCTTCGTTTCAGTGTCCACTGCAGGCGATCTACTATAGGCGGAAACTCCGACTAATTAATAGGACGCAGATTGAGGGTTGTCGCACTGCCCTGGTTGCTTAATAATCGAAAAACTGCAGCGAGAATAATCGAATTATAGAAATTCAAAATAGAGTTTGGGAAATCCAGTGTGTTAGATACAGAGAGGCTCATTATGATATGCAAAATCCAGAGGACTTTACTGAGACTTGTAAGCGAGTAAATATAGTGAGTCAATCTGATAAAAGTTGGGAGATCTGGGAGTTGCTTCTTTCGCACTGGATAGAGAATGCTTAATGATAGGACAAGGTGGGTTGTTAATAATGACTGAGGATTATGAGTTGTGTGTTGAGGATGCAAGAATTCAAGGTGGGTTATTCTTTTAGTTGTGACATTTTTTGTTCTATATTAGATTTTATTTAATCGATTCAAAAGCATTTTATTGAAAATAACATCATTATATTTTTAAATCATTAACTTAATAATTTATTTGTGATAAAGATGTTTTAATAATAATAATAATAATATTTTTTTTTCTTAAAATATTCTCATTTAAAAGCATTTAAACTAATGGTGTAGCATATAAAAATAATGTGAATACAAAAATCTTTCAAATAATATTACCATCATTACTCAATATCTCATGAATAGAATTTCATGTTATCCACTTAATTTGAGTAATTTATAAAAATTCATAGTAAAATAAGTTTAATTAATTTAAATTTATCACCACCAAATGTTGTTTCTTAGATGCATTTATTAATAAAAGCAATATCTGAAGATATCAATATTTAGAAAAATGGTTTAAGAATTACTAAAGTAAGTTAGTAAGTACAAGAGTTTAAAACTAGTGTGAATACAGAAATCTTTCAAATATTTTACCAGTATTACGCAACCTTTCATGAACTGAACTATAAAATTTCGTTTGAGTAATTCCAAAATTCAGTAAAATAAGTTTTAATTAATTTAAATTTAGAATCGCTAAATGTGGTTCTTTAGATGCATTTACTAATATATAAGCAATATCTGAAGATATCAATATTTAGAAATGGTTTAAGAATTGCTTTAGTAAGTTAGTAAGTATAAGCGTTTAAAAATACGTGTAAATGCAGAAATCATCCAAATACCAATTACCAATATTACTCAGGCTTTCATGAACCAACTATAGAATTTCGTATCTTTAACCATTTATAAAATTAATTATAAAATAAGTTTTAATTAATTTAAATTAAAATGTTAAAATATGGTTCTTTAAATGCATTTAATAATATAAACAAAAGCTGAATATATTCATATTTAGAACTGATATAAGAATTGATTCATGAATTCGTAAATATAAGCGTTTCAAAATAGTGTGAATACAGAAATCATTCAAATGCTATTACCATCATTACTCAACCTTTCAGGAACCAACTATAGAATTCCGTGTTATCCACTTAGCTCAGTGCACTGTAAATTGTTTCAAGCAGATTGCAGTCGGATAAACACACAAAGACGGCACACAAGTGGAAAGTGTAAATAGACGTCCCAGAACCCGCAGGTCCTTCGTTTCAGTGTCCATTGCAGGCGATCTACTATAGGCAGAAACTCTAGTCGACACAGATTGAGTCCAGATTAATAGGACACAGATTAATAGGACACAGATTGAGGGTCGTCTGCCCTGGCTGATTAATAATCGAAAGCAAGTGCAGCGAGAATAACCGAATTATAGAAATTCAAAAATAGAGTTTCGGGAATTCCAGGGTGTTAGTTACCGAGAGGCTCATTATGATATGCAAAATCCAGAGGGCTTCAGTGAGACTTGTTAGAGAGTGAATATATAGTGAGTCAATCTGATAAAAGTTGATGATCTGGGAGTTTGCTTCGGTTTCTCACTGGAGAGCGAATGTTTAAAGATATTACAAGGTGGGTTGTTAATGATTACTGATGATTAGTTTTGTGTTGAGGATGCAAGAATTCAAGGTAGATTATTCTTTTAGTTGTCACATTTTTGATTGTATTCGTTATCGATTCTAAAGTATTTCTTTAAAATATCATATATATTTTTAAATCATTAACTTAATAATTTATTTATGACAAATATGTTTTAATAATTATAATGCATTTTTTTCATGAAATGTACATATTTGAAAAATATTAATACTTTTCATTAAATTTGAATAAAAAAATTATTAGCAACTCAAGTAGCTCAAATGCAAAAATAAGGTTTAATTAATTTAAATTTTATTTTTTCTTAAAAACTAATTAATACAAAAAACTAAAATAATACTTAATTTTATAATTAGTTAAATTTATTTATTTACAATTTATATGCCAGTATTGAATTTCTTGAACTATAAGAAATTTGAATTATAAGTAAAATTCATAGTAAAAGACGTTTTAATTACTTTAAATTTAGAATCGTGTAAATTTTTTTTTAAATGGATTTAATATTATAAGATAAATGAAGATTTGATTAGATATTTAGAACTTGTATAAGATTTGCTTAATGTGATTTAGTAAGTATAAATTTACAAAATGGTGCAGATAGTAAACATCATTACTGAATAGGTACATTGTTTCGTGTTATCTTTTAGTGATAAATTTAACTGAAATAAATCAATTTAGCAAACAAAACCTGTGAAGAAATAAAAAAAACTGAAGATATATTTAGAAATAAGAATTATACCCATCGATAAGCTCTGTATGAATACTGAAATCAAATACTATCATCATTATTACTCAACCTTTCTATGGAACAACTATAGAATCAAGATCCTTTTAACTTGAGTAATTTATTAAACTTCTCCTTTTTGCTTTAATATAAGCAATAGCTGGAGATATCAATATTTAGTTCTATTTAAGAAAGCTTACGTTTAGTTGGCCTACAAATAATGTGAATACAGAAATCTCATTCAAATGCCATTATATTAATCAACCTTTTAAGAACCAACTATAAAACAATCCGTAACGTTTCTCCACAATGAAAAAGAGTTTCTTGTTTTTTAGCACCAAAAATGTTTCATGAACCAACTATGGAATATCTGAAGATATCAATATTTAGAAGTGGTTTAAGAATTGCTTAAAATTAATTGTAAAATAAGTTTTAATTAAATACTATTAAATTTATCACCACTAAATATAGAATTTCTTTAAATGTATTAAAATTCATATAAAACACGATTTTAATTCATTTAAATTTAGAATCACCAAATATGGTTCTTTAGATGCATTTAATAATTTAAACAATAATTGAAAATATCAAATTTAGAACTGGTTTAAGAATATTAATGCAAGTTAGTCCGTAAGCGTTTCAAAATAGTGTGAATACAGGAATCATTCAAATGCTATTACCATCATTACTCAACCTTTCAGGAAAAAACTATAGAATTTCGTGTTATCCACTTAGCTCAGTGCACTGTAAATTGTTTCAAGCAGATTGCAGTCGGATAAACACACAAAGACGCACACAAGTGGAAAGTGTAAATAGACGTCCCACAACCCGCAGGCCCTTCGTTTCAGTGTCCACTGCAGGCGAAATCTATTATAGGCGGAAACTCCGACTAATTAATAGGGACACAGATTGAGGCTTGTCGCGCACTGCCCTGGTTGCTTAATAATCGAAAGCAACTGCAGCGAGAATAACCGAATTATAGAAATTCAAAATAGAGTTTGGGAAATCCAGGGTGTTAGTTACCGAGAGGTTCATTATGATATGCAAAATCCAGAGGGCTTCAGTGAGACTTGTTAGCGAGTAAATATAGTGAGTCAATCTGATAAAAGTTGGAGTTCTGGGATTTGCACAAGAGAGCGAATGTTTAATGATAGGACAAGGTGGGTTGTTAATGATTTGCTGAGGATTATCTGTGTGTTGAGGATGCAGAATTCATGGTAGATTATTGTTTTAAGTAGAGAAAGAGTTTTTTATTTATAAGTAATATATTGTAATTGTTCTAGATTTGAAAGGATTTATTGAAATATCATATATCTTTATAAATCATTAAATTAATAATTTATTTGGAAGAAAATGTTTTAATAATAATACATTTTTTTCATGTGAAAAGTTACATTTGAAAAATCTTATGTTTTAATAAATTTGATTGTTATTAATTTAAATAAAAAAACATTAGAAACTCAAAGTGAAATTCTTATTAATTTAAATATTTATTTGGTTACATTAATTTTAAATTTGTAAAGTTAATGTTATTTAAATTTTTAAATAATAAAATTGTTTAATTTAATTTTATTTTTATAATAGTTGTAATTTAATTTACGCATTAAATTTGATTTATAATGAATTAATTTTAAGTGTTTGAATTTTTGTTTCTAATTGATTAATCTATTGGAAAACTTTTGTCAAGAATCTTAATGGAATTATGCAAGAAAAATCAAGTAGTAAGCTTCCAAATTATTTCTGAAAGGGTTGCCACAAAAAAAATTTGTAATGAAGTATATTTTACATTTTAATGGAGTAGTTACTAAAAATTGATTTTAGTCATTTTATACAATATAGCAAATATTAAGTAGCATTGTTCTTCAGTGATAAATTTATTTTAAAAAATTTCAATGAAACTGTCAAGAAACCAAAGTTCAAAAAATAACATTATAGATGCCTATTCTAAGAGCACTGGCATTCAAGAGAAACTTTGCATGGTCTATGAATCATTCGAAGAGGAAAGTTTACCCTGCGCGCTCCTGACTCTCACCAGAAGAGGAAATATCCACAATGCCTTAACCTGTGTTTTTTATTTTGAAATGTCGGCTGAACATAATTAATTGTATGCTTAAGTTTATGCATGCAGATAAATTGTTTATTCTAAAAACTTTCTTTAGTATCTAAAAACCACCCTACAACATTACGATTTAAATTGTTACGTTCGTTTAGTTTAGATTGTCACTCTATATATTATGCACAAGGGCTAAATTGACCAGATCCTACAAACATCGTCACTCAAGCCAGGAAACTAAGCTAGAAAAGGCCAGAAGGCTAGCTTTATAATTTTGTTCGAGAAAATATAAGCTCTATGTATTTTTAGTAACTGTACATTGAGTTAATGGTAATTTAATATCAGACAGCATAGATTTAATATCGAATAAATATGTATATTATATAAAACATGGAATTAAAAGATAGTAATTAAACATTATGAAAAAATCTAGAAAATATAAAATTGGAAATTAGTAATTGTATCATTTTTTTATTTTCTATTGCTTTATATTAATTGGTAATACAGAATTAACTCACGCAATCAAAAATAAAAAAAACTTTTTAAGAAAGTTTTTTCTAGGAATAATTCTAGACATGTCTTGTTGAGGACATCCTGAGTTAGCGTTAAAATAGGACCTCTAAAGAGGATTCTTTAAAAATTTTGATTATCAAATTAATTACACATTATTGTTTTTCAAAAAGCCATATGAGAAAAATATTAAAGGAACGACATTTCCGATATATTTTTATAATGATATATTTTTATTATACTAATAGAATTTGATGAATTAAGCGATTTTAAATCAAAATAATTAAGATTATTAAAAAGAAAATTTTTTTCAATAAATAATTATATTATAATAATAATAATATGAAATAATAATATAAAATTTCTGATTTTTAATATATTTTAAAAATACGGAATTATATTAATTAATTTCATTTCTTTAAATTACAAGAAATTTTTTATTTATGATTGTATTTAAGAATTTCTTCATTCATTCATCAGAAATAAAGAACCTTCGGATAAAAAGAATCTTTCATTATGTAATGCTTGTCGAAATAATACTCAAATGTTTTAATTTCTAGTTAGCTATAAAAACAAGACAAATTCACTATTTAAATATAAATTATTTTTGTGGATACCAGATTTTGAATTCAATGCATGCACTTTGAAAAATTACCATAAATGTTTAGAAAAAAATTGTTTGGGAATAGCATCAAATGATAATAGCAACAGAAGAAATCGACTATTTCGTTAAGAATGAATAAATTATTCTAATTTACTAACAATTACTGATTAAGGCAAAACTTTCGAAAACAATTAAATAATTTATGCAATGGTTGACGCACCAGAATTAATGTCTTTGTATCAAATCAAATTTCCAGTGACGTTGTTTCTTTTATGGCAAACTGGTGTAATTTTTCATTTATTAGGCTATAAATATTTATTTAATAAACGTAAACTACTTCCTTTATTATAGTGCAACATATATTAGTTAAAAAAATGCTTTGAAATTTATCTAAATTTTTTTGCGATCACGTTGAATTACTTATTGCATAACTTTATTCAAGTTTTTAATATTTGACTTGATGCTGAATTGTTGTTGACTTGATGTTACAATTGTTGTTGACCTGATGTACAGTTGTTAAATGTTTATGTCTATTGCAAAAAAAGTTTTTAAAGTATGTAGTAATTCTGTTATTTTAGTAAGATAAAATTTGTATATCTTTCTTTGAACAAGATTTTATTATACACCATTATAAGTTTATATCACATGCTGCAACTAATACTATATGATGACATTTTTGACTATGGTGTTTTCTGTCCTGAAGAAAATGTCCTGTCTCACTTAAACCGATATTAATCTCTTATTATGTCCTGGAATTGAAGTTAATCACTTGGTGACTTTCGACAAGAATTTTTCATTCGTTTGCATGGAAATTCCTTAGTAAATCAATTTACTGATATTTTTAAGGTTTTGAATTTTAATGGTTTTTGATGGTGACAGTGTTTATTTGATATTGGTGTCTGAAAATCACATTTGATAGTCGCTGGTAAAAATATAACTAAATTTTTATTATAATTATATTTTTTGGTAAAATGTGTTCTAATTTAAATGTATTTTGTTGGCAAAAAAAATATATACATTTCTTTTTCACCATTTAAGTACATTGTAAAAACCAAACGCATTTCTTTGCTAACCCAATAAATATGCATTATAGGAGAATTAGAAAACACAACTTTATCCCTTTATAAATTAAAATACTTATTAATATTTAAAAGAAATGTCGATCTGTGATTAAAAGAACTTTGTATTCAAAATGTACATTTACGTTTAGTTTTCTATGGTGCAATCATTATTGATTGATGCACGTCATTTTTTTTTTTTATGAATAACTTAAGAAATAGTTAAGAAAATCTTTAATCTACTTATAAAGTAAACACTTTGTAAAAAATATCTAAAAATGGTTTAATGATCCAACTTTTTTTTCTAGAAAATTTTTTTAATTGAATTATTGAGTTAGGTTTTATAAAAAGATATTTTTTTTTCTAAAAAATTTTAATGTTCAAGATGTTATGAAGTGTGAAAAATTGCTATCAATTGAAGAAGAAAAATTATTTATTTTTTGCGTCAAATATAAAAGAAAACCTTCAATGGATTTGTTATTCTCAAAATTTAATAAAAATTTTAGGTATACTGGTATGTAGAAGAAATATTTTTTTTTTTGATTGATATTATTTTTAAATATTCGATTAAGTTAAAACCTATATGCTGTAATAAAACTTAAAGAAAAAGGGCATTTTAAGACGCAATGTAAATATTTAAATGTAAATAATCATTCACAAGTAGACAATTTTTTAAATTTAAAAAAGTAAAAAAAAACTGTGCATTAATTGTTACATTTTAATACTAATAGTAACATTTAATGGATTATTAGTGTAGGAGTTTCTATCTAAATTATTATTAAAATAACAATTACTTTTTTACTATTAGAAAATTATTATTATTATTATAAACCATTAATAACTTTCTTGAACTATAGATATCTATCTATAGATCTATAGATTTTTGTAACTATAGATGAACTATAGTATAATTACTCTATATATTTTACTTTGTATGTTGGCAACAGAGATAATTATAGTAGTCTTTGATGAATGGCATCTTACCGAAACTGTTTGTTTACAAATGTTTACGCATTATTAAACTAGTATTGATTAAAAGTGCTTTTTAATTAATCATTGGGAACACACCTACATATGGTGTCAGATTTACCGAGAATCAAGATGGGATCTTGGGATTAATCGGAGATGAAATTATTTTAAACACATTTTACACTAACGAGCAACGCTGGAAAATAACATACTGCTAAGAAGTTCTATAGAATGAGTTCAGTAGTAAGAAGATATTGCTCGCGTTTCTAACTCAAGTGCAATTCTAAATCAAACGCAAGAAAAATCATTAGATTTTCATGGGGAAATTCTTAACTTTATCGTCGTGATATATCGATATATATGCCTTATTGAATAAAATATATAATATATATAATTTGGGGTCAAACAAAGACTCGCGATTCTAAAGAGCAAATTTAGACAGATAATTCAAAATTAAAAACGAAAAAGAAAAATGCAGGATAATTTAAAGAAAATGCAGAATAATTTAATGCATCATAATTTGAAGAAAAAAAGTGTTTTTCTAAGATAAAAATGATGCGATGAACAAACTACACTAGTTTAATATGACGGAATGTAAATTTTTAGAAATTACAGAAGGGGTAGAAAAAACAACCAAAGATTGTTTAACAATAATTGATTTTTGGCCATAAGCAAAATTACATAATCAGTATCATGTTTGCTCTCTCCTTCTCCATCTTTCTGCTCTGCTGTGGGCTTTATGATACAGACTCTCTCTCCTGCGATCTGCCTCAGCACTGACTGATTTGTAAACATCACAGTCAGGTGCAACTTATGTTCACTGTGCATAAAAGTTAAATAGGAACAATAATTAAAAAATATTTAAAATATACAAAAATATGAGATAATACTGTGTGTTCAAGAAACCAACAAAAACTGCTGCAATGGATGATATTAAATGAAACTAAAGAACAAAGAACAACCAAGAAACAAAACTCTACGCTCAAATAATTCCGTTATTATACCGATACAGAAATCTTAATTAATGTCTGGGTTCATTTCTGGAAATAAAAGTTGAACTGAAATCTTAAATAATATCTAAATTCCTTTTCGAAATAAAAATTATTTCATACATCCCGCGAAAGATATTAGTAATCACACATCCAAAAGTAAAATTTTTATTAAAAGATGTCGGTTATCAGAAAGAAAAAAAATATGACAGCTACTAGTATCGAACATAGCAAGAAGCGAAAATAACTCCTAACGGACAAATTTTTTGAGCACTTAGCACAAATTTCTTGCGGACTCAGCAATGAAAAAAAGGGGATTCTCTATCAAAAACCAACAGATGCTCCAGAATATGACACTGTAGATTAATGGAGGACACTTTCAGCAGATAACATTTGGTGCCGTATTTGTGACTTATTCTTTATTTGCCGCCAAAAATCGTCAAACCTCAACGGCCCCATAAATGTCATACTTAAAAATTTGTGATCAAATTGAACGAAAAGTTTCACCAGATTAAGAGACCACTTCATCGATGATTGGCGTCACCGAAAAAAAAAAATCAGGGAACTTATCACTTATTGATGATGAGGAATTTGTAAGAATAGACGTTAAAAAATAACTCAAATCCAAATTGAAAATTAAAAAAACCTAATGGATTTACAATATTTTCACCTTTAGGAACAAAAGAAATAATGACACCAATCGGAAGACTCTATAATAACTTCACATAATATCATTCTGGAGATATGAATAAATCCTTTTGATTACAATCACTCGTATTTTGACCATAACACAAATAACAAAATAACTAAACACATTCCTAGAATACATTTCCACTCAAACTTTCATTTAAATTTCATGTTGTTCTTGGTCATATTGAAGTAATTATATGTATTGTAATTTTTAAAGCATGCCAAAGTATTTTTACTCATGACCACATTAAAAAGACAAGTAAGGGTGCAAACGTACATGCAGTAGTTAGAAAATATTTCTTGAATCTTACTGAAAAAGCAATATTGATCTTCATCATATTTCTGATAAAGATATTAAGCACACTTTTGACTAAACCTGTGGCAAACTATAAAATTTTAAAAATTCAAACTTCTTTTCTCAAAATAGCACTATAAAAAAACTACATACCAGTCATCAATATCATGAAAATTTGAAATTTTGATAAGGATAAGGATGGAATCATTAAGTCTAGTTCTTCTGATTATGTAAGTCCCATATATACTAGTGAAAAAAGCCATTAGCAACCAGATTTTGTGTAGATTATGGACAACTTAATCGCAAAAAGGATCAAAAGGCGGTTTTTTCTTTGCCACTAATAGAAGATACATTCAAAAATTAACAGGACCATAAATTTAACGGTTAATGATGCAGATATTCAGGAGGAAAATCAGAAATATTCATTTATAAATCACACTGTTAGTATGATTTTCTAAAAGTTCTCACTGGTCTTTTCACAAGTCATAATGTTTTCAAAGATTGCCTTTTCAAAATTTGATGAAAGAGCTCATCCCTATAATTTGCATGGGTGATATCACCTTCAGTTGCAGAAGGATTGTTGCAGACTATAAAAAAAAGGTGTTAAATATTACTTTTTAATTTTGGAATCGACTTAAAGGTCAAGAAATGTCAAATTTTAAAACCAAAAGTCGGAGTTCTTATTTTACTTTATACATAATGTTGCTATCGAGCCATCAGCAGAAAAAGCCATAGCGATTCGAAAATTACTACAACCAATTACTTTGAAACAGATTAGCAGTTTTTGTAGTAAATGCTGAATATTTTCGGAAATTTTTGTCTTACTAACTTACAAATTGTCAAGTCATTGAGCAACTTGTTGAGAAAATCTGATCATTTTACCTTTGAAGAAAACATAAAAATGCTTTCATTAAGCTGAAATAGATATTTGCAAACTCTCTTTAGGGCTTTATATATTAAATAGCAAATAATAAATACAGTTACAGACTAAATAAAATAAGACAAAAACGATGCACAAACAAATAAATATAAGGTATAAACCAATATGTGAAACAAATAAAAAAGAATAACATAGGAAGTGTCTCCCAATAAATTAGACAAGGCAAGATGTTCACTATCGAATTGCAGAGGATTCAATCGAATCTTGGGCATTTGACCAGTATATATTTGATGGACAAAAGACTAACAAATGCAAGATAAAAATTTAAAGGAGGCTCTAAGTGAAGTTTTTATTTTATAATAAATATATTATTGTCATTGATTTTGCAAAAATACAATTTTTTATCAAAATTTAAATATCCATTAGTTAAAACTTTAGCTATTGTCATTAAGATTACTGCTGCTGGGTTAAATGGATAAGGAAGGTCTAATGTCTAATAAGGGAATATTTGGGAAAGAAACAAAAAGGTCAAGTCTAATAATATATATATATATATTAAAAAAAGGCAAATAATTATCTTTAAAAAATATAATATTATAGTTTAAAGTCTTAACATCAGTTGCCCTTAAATCATAATCAAGTATGCACAATAGCACATAATTTGGCTATCTTAACTTTTTAAATGAATTAACTTCTTTTCTTCATTTTTTAAAAATACCAACTACACAAATTTAAACATAATTCCACAAAACGTAAAATAATTTCTGGAATCTAGTTATTTTTTACAAATTCAAAATTATACATATAAGTAGTTTTTATTTTCCAGTAAGTAACAAAATTTACTATGCACAATATGAACATTATTTCTAGGATTCAGGTAAATATACATATACCAATATATTATTATTAATGTTATTCTCAATACATTATTCTTAATTTAATTCTTAATATATTATTCTTAATGTTATTCTTAATATATTAATGTTATTCTTAATATATATTCTTAATTTTCATTGAAGGAAGCATAGTTACGGTGTTCCATGTTTACATGTTTAAAATCTTTATACAAATATTTGCAATAAATATTTTATACATGATATTAAATCTGCTCTGCCCACACATGAACGACCTTTTCCCAGGTACTGTCCGTCCTCGGCTGCTCTTTTTCTGGCCCCTTTTCCGGGATCCGATATCCCTCTTCAGGATGTAAGCAATATGATAGCCTCTGGGGTGCCAGATTATACGGAAGTTACGTGACAGTCAACAGTTCAAAAGAACCTCACAACATTATATATGATTATGAATTTATTAATTTCATCATGAGATTAATTTACACTAAACAAATTAAAATAAAACTCATGGATTTATGCGGAATAATACATGTAAACATAGATTTCATTACTTGTATTTGATTAAGATTTAAACCAATAATTTAACTTCTATTTTATCAAATTTTTGATATCTTTAAAGATTTTTATCTTCTTTATTGGCAAAATATACATAGTACTTTTATTTTTCCTATACAATAGAAAAGAGGTGACCAACCCAAATGACCTTGCGGGTCACTTTAGAAATGCCTCATAACTCCACGAGCCGCATATAAAAATTATATATCCCCCTAGTAGAATTAGACCCATTGTAGCCATTTATTTGGAGTGAAGAATTGAAACTAGATGGGTTATTACTTTTGTGTAAACTATCATTCTTACGTGTAAACAGATATAATATAATGAAACTAAACGCAAGAAATAAAAACTAAAAATGAAATATAATAAATTATAGTTTAAAAAAACTAAAAAACACGCTTTTAGAGTTAATCAAACTAAAAGTAAAAAATAATTGTTAACATCCAGAATAAAATTAATGACGAGAAAATGAATGTCGCTATTCTAAAAGCGTGGGGTGCTCGATATCAATCGTTATAATTTTCATTCCGAAATGCAGAGTTAGTTTAAAAATGTCTACAAAGCACCCCACGCTTTTAGAAGTGACATTCATTTTCTCGTCAGTCATTTTTTATTCTTATGTTAACAATTATTTTTAGTTTGATTAACTCTAAAAGTGTGTTTTTAGTTTTTAAACTATAATTTATTATATATCATTTTTAGTTTGATTAACTCTAAAAAGCGTGTTTTTAGTTTTAAACTATAATTTATTTTTACTTTTTAGTCTGATTAATTCTAAAAGCGTGTTTTAAACTATAATTTATGCTTTACTTTTAATTTGATTAACTCTAAAAGGGTGTTTTTAAACTATAATATTTAAATGTCGGTACGGAGGACTGGAACTATAGTTCTTACAATAATTTAATTGTGAGTAAAACAAAAAGGCTAAATGCGAATATGCCAAGCCAGCTAGGATTCGAACAGGGAATATCCTGATCCGTAGTCATGCGCGTTTTCCGTTGTGCCACTGTCTCACGTAGGTTTGAATAATGAATCTGTTATATGAGATACTCCAAGATGCGTACGCATCATGAGTTCACAGAATTTAATTAATTATTATACGATCTCATAACTGTAAACTCATCAATAAAAGAGGCAATATCTGTCATATATTTGCAAAAATATTATTTTAAAATAAAGCTAATTTTTCTTATAATTTCGACAGTTAATTTTTGAATATATGGATGCACAAGTAATGTATTTTTTAATACATTGTTTTTCACTACTTTGGTCATTATAAATTAAATATTCACGGGCCAGAAAAGATGGGCCGTGGGTTAGTCTCTCCTGAATTAAACCAATAATTTAACTTCTATTTCATCAACCTTTGATATCTTCAAAAATTATAATCTTATTTATTTGCAAAATGCATACACAGTTCTTTTATTTTCTTATAGAATAGAATATAATTTTTATTTCCTTTATTATTTATCTTTGGCATTTTTAATCATGCAAGTATTTTTCAATACCCGTTCATTCTTAGAAAATTTCGATACATTAATTTTTGGTTTGTAGTGAGAGTATACCTTCTCTTTTCTTTTGTGTGATGTTAGGGATAAAAATATTGCTAAATTCGATATAGAAAGGGAATTCTTTTCTTTTTTTCCCTAAGAAGGAAGAAAAAAAATAATAATAAAAAGAAAGAAAGTATCGAAAGAATAAGAAAGTGGATTTAAAGAAGGTGAAAGAGTCGAGAAGAAAAAATGGGGTGTTTTTACAAGAAGGATTTCGTTCTTGATGGTAAAGTAAAAAAATTGGAAGAATAAAAATGGTTGGTTTTAAGTTTACTTTTATAAGTATCTGGATTCAACAGAGTAAGTCATTCAAAAGAAGACT